>VYZV01031535.1:31074-51351 GCA_013401275.1 Pandion haliaetus | reverse complement strand
AAAAAAAAAAAAAATTCTAACTTGTAAGCGGTACAGATATTCCAAGCAGATAGCTTCGTACATGGGATCTAGGTCTGCATCTCAACATTCTATGGACAGATAACGGAACAGCCAGTATTTTAGAAGGGGGAAACCTAAACCTGCAAAACCTAAACAATTTTAGTGTATTTTGCAGTCACTGTCAAGTTTGCAGAAAAAAAAAATATGTTTCAGTCTAAAACCATTTATCATTATTTTAAAATAATGTCAAGGAGCTCTCTAAAACTCTTCAGTCATACATCATCTGTGCCCTACAGAGGATTCAGGTGGCAAAAAGCAAACAAAACAAGGAAACCAAAACCACTTTTTGTGATCTGAAAGACTCTGGAAATAACACTATATATCAACAAATGAAAACTTCAGATATGTTATTGTAAAAAAAAGCAAACCAAAACCAACAACCAAAAAACAACAAAAAACCCATACCAAAACACAAAACACCCTCCCCCCCCCCAAAACCCCAACCCTTTACTCAGTGAAAAACCACCACATTGCTCTGTCTAGAAGTGCATTTTGCTCTGGGATTTTAATTTTTTTCTCTACATCTTCACTCCCAGGATTCAAATCCTGATTAATGTGGGATAGTTTCAATTCAGCTATTTCACTCTCTTTCAGAGGCAGGGCCTCTGCTCAGCCCTTCGCTCCAGTCTCACACCTGGCCTTTCAGTATTGCTCACCACTCACTTAAGAGCACCAACTCAGACCTCCCTCCCAGCAGCCTCCACTTTCTTAACCATGAAGTGCAAATTAGCCATGATAGCTTATTAGGCTCTAGCCCTTCATTTACTCTCCTCCTCTATTCTCCCTGTGTGGCATTAGCCACTCACATTTGGAAATAAGGCAAAATTGCAACATCTTAACAGCTACACCAGCTCATACCTACCACACCAGGGCCCCCATCACTAGCGCTCAGGGTATTTCCACCAACTGACCACACACCAGGAGTACTGCTTTTCTAAGCTCGCTCAGACATGCATATCTTGAAAGTACTTCTGATAAGCTTCACCTTCGTTGCCTGTACCAAATGCATATATACATATGGAAGTTATATAGTAGTGAAGTATATGTGTATATCAGGATGAAACGTTCCTGTTGTCCACTCCATACAGTTCCAGCTCTATTCTATACAGATTTCTATCTGAAAAAGAACACGAGGGTCTGGAAGACAATGTGAATTTCCACACTTCTTTAGCTACCATGTACTACTCTTGGTTCGTACCAGCAATCTGAAATTACTACAATGGTACATAGCTAGCATGCACTTTAGGCTTCTCCCTAAAATGTCACTAATCCCTGCCCAAAAAATAAGCCTAATTAGAAAACCGATTTAAAAATCAATGTAGTATTGTGCTACTAAATAGCCTTTAACCATAATTTTTCAGAGAGAAAACAGAGGCAGACCACAGAAGTCAGTACATTGCTGAAAGTCATGTGGTATTTGGTTCTCTTGCAATTTCCTCTTCTTCCTTTCTCAAAAACCCCCATATTCTCAAAAGATTGTAGCCCTTTTGTTATACGTAAGGTGTAATTCTGAAGCCTGTATATGGCAAAGCCAATAATGCATTCAGGCTAACCCATACATTCAAATCTGTTGCAGAAATCTCAAAAGCTTTCCACTAGGAGAGCCAGAGGTGTCCCAGCTCCTGGAGCTGCGTGGGTATCATTTCCTGCAGCATGCTTACCAGTCTCCTGTCTGCTTTTTCTGATGATTTCCCTTCTGCCCAGCTTAGCTGTTAGGGCTGCTAAATCAATCACTAGTTCAGCTTCTTTCTTACAGCTTTAGTATTGTTTGTAAGGCTGTGAGATCAGAAATTAGGTCCATGTTTTTATCTTTGCAATCTCCTTTTCGTAAGGCCATAATACTGTATGTATTATGGAATAACAAGCCCCCTAATGCTGTGTTAAACTGAAAACCAAACAAGAACCCTTCCACTCAAAATCCGCAGCTTGATGTCATCCAGAAATAACATCAGAATTCTGTTATTGTTCAAGGCTACAGAAAAGTTTTTCATGATCGGGCAAAGGACAGGAGATTCAGGTCTTTTGTTCTTAGGTTTGAAAAGCTCTTCTACAGTTCCATCAATAAAACAGGAAGAGATTTTCTCCTTCTACAGTGTGGTTGCATCACTTCATCCACTATTTACAGCTTCTGGATGCCGTAATTGTAAGATTCATACAGGTGCCTATTAAAGAAACCCCAGACACGGGTTTTGGGAAAGACAGCTGCAATGAAACACAAAGCTCATACAGTCACTTGCTCTTGGGAAAGTTCACATGTAAGATGTTTCAGGGATGTTCAAACTGCACTAAGAACTCAACAAATATTCTAAGCTATCTCCAAATCTTAAGAGTAAATGCTGCCCCTATATAAATTGTAAATACTGTCTACTTATTTACTTAATGACATCTTGATTTTAATTTAACAATCACCTTTATATGCAGTTGCCAAATACATTTCTTGGTTAGTAAATTGTTAAATTTAGTTAATTAATATTTCCTTGGCTCCTTTCTGAGAAAATAAAGTTATTTGAGCTAAAGTTCTAGAACAGGCAACAATTCTTTGAGAGAATTTCAATACAAAATGGCCACAAACAATTCTCCTTGCCTCTCTGGTAATTCACTTGTGTTACACAAGGGGAGAGTTAGCATCAACTTGCCAGTTTTCTCTTTAGCCAGCCACACCAAACCTTTACAAAGACAAACAGAAAACTCCAACTCTGTTGTCTCTGGCAGAAATAATCACTCTGTTCTCTTAGCACCGTCCTCCCTTTGGTGTTTGGATTCTACTACAGCTCTTAAAAGCAGATCTCCCCCACACACATTAGAACGTTTATACCAACAGACAACTGCATTGTGACAAAGATGGAGGGAAGCATGGTAGATGGGGAGAAAAGAAAGACTTCATTGAGTAACAGATAAAAAAAAAAAAGCCTCTCATACAATGAAGCAATTTTTCTTAATGTTTAAAATAAATGCTGCTTTTCATTCCTCCCAAACTGCATTTATAGTATAATTACATGATTACTGGAGGCTTCATATAGCTGAATTATAGGGTGTCTCTTCCACATTAAGGTTTGTGGAAGAGTGTCTCAGCTTCCCTTCATATTTCTCTAACCACCGACAAGGATACTCTCAAGGCATTCTATAATTCAATTACAACTATCCTCTGAGAAACATATAATTTTATAGAAAGAAGATTTAAGCCACCATGTATCCATTTTTTTCCTGTTATGAAAGCATTTGTCTAAATTCTGGTATTAAATTTAAATAGGTCTGAAACAATCTTAACCCAATAGTTTTCAACTGTGTCATTTGACAGTTGTCAGACTGGCATAACCCCCAAGCTCACTTTAAAACTTTAGTGCTATATGGGCTAAGTACATGTTGAAGACTAGTGTATGGAAAACACTATACAGGGAGTGTACGACGGGCTGTGTGCGTAAATATATGATATATGAGCTCACCTCAATTTCTATGAAACTAAATTTTACATAAATACACACACTAAACAGATTCAATGCAATTCAACTGTAACTTTACATTCTTAGCTACTGTATTAAATGTGATGTGCTATTTAGAATGCAAAAAACAAATGTCTGAGCTCATTAGTAAATGGCATTACAGTATCAAAAATGCTTCCCCATCATTCAGATTTTTCCAGGCACAGAAATACTGGTTGGTAATAAATCAGAAAGTGTTTTATATGGTTTTTTTCTAAGGAATGATAAAAATGTCGATTGTAGCCAAAAACTAAAAAAAGTCCTCAATGGACAATTCCCACTCAGCTAGTTTTCTCATCTTTCACAGCAAAGGAAGGCCTAACTTGGGCAAGTAACTACCCCAGATAAACTACAGATGGCCTGAATTTGTATTCTAACAAAACAGCCAAAACCTCGCAACTAGCAGGATGCCTACAATCACTGCATAGCTCAGAGGTATAACAAGCAAGCCCTACAGTTCAAGATCTAGAGGGAAAATGGGTTTAGATTTGCAAATCTTAACCAAACTTAATTTCCATTATTTTTACTCAGTTAGTACTATCATTCAACTGAAATTGTTTCTCATGTCTTAAAAAATGAAATCATTTAAATACAGTTATTTTACTGTTTAAAGATTTTAATCTAATGTTATTTTTCTAAAAATCAGTATTTATTATATCTATAAAAACAAACAATAGATCTGGAAGGAACAAGGCTTGTTGTAGCTCAACTTGTGGAACTTACCAACGAACCTAGCACCAAATTCCAAAAAACAGGTAAATAACATTCAGTCTTCTTGACAACATACCCTTCGTCAAGTCTTTTCTGATCTAGTATTTTGCAGTTATTTTAACCATGAGGCCAGAAAGCAAGAATTTTCACTGTTAATACGTACTGCTTTGTTTATACACAACAACAAATACCTTTGTGTATTTAAGCAATCACTTGTGGTTTTTCAGATGCCACCTGAAATGGATTCTGAAAGCATCCCTGGAGCACAGAACTCCAGCTGTACCGTGTAAGGAAAACAGACCCTGTGCATTTTCAAGTCATCTTTAGTTGAGTTTATTTTAGTGTTTTTGAAATCTGCAGCCTCAAAGCAATCTCTGACTCATCTCTTTCTTCAGCAGATTCAAAACAAGCCATCAGAATAATTCAACTGCACCATGGCAGTTATTTTCTATTCCCTAGTATTTCAAGCATGACTGGATGGCAGCCAATGCCAAATGCTGATTTTTTCTAAGGGTAACCACTAGCTACCTAGGGAAGGGAAGAAAGTTGCCGGTTGACATATCGTATTTCATCTATCATAATTTGTCAGCTAAACCCAAGAAGGGTTTCTAAAAAGACAATCTAGACAGCACTTCAAGAGTTTTATTTTTCAGGTAATGCTCACAGTTGACAAAAAAATGGGTCTTTAGAACTCTTTCAGACTCCTGATGAAATTAAGCAGATATACTGAGCCATTTCACAATTATTTTTACATGAGGATGTTTTCTGCATCAAGCAGTTCTAAAACAGTGTTACAAATGACACTGCAGTAACACTAAATTGACACTTGAAAATACAGGTGAATTTAATTACCTTCATTTTGCAAAAAAGACTGCATTACCGTAACTTTCACCACACACATCTGATTGTTCTGTAGCAGCAATCTAAACATTAAACATACTTCAGAAAGAAGTTATTTGTGCAAATTCAACAATTACAGCATCCAAATTAACTAAAAGATTGTGACCTAAATCAAAATAATTCCAACATAAATGCATCTGAAATCTATGATACAAACTTATGTCAAACAAGAAAGTAAATATCTGCACATTCCAGTTTATTCCGAACACCAGATACCTCATGAGCTTCACATAAGTAAACCAAGTATAAACCACTGCACAGGCTCTGTCTGCAATGCCTAGCTACAGATGCACTAATGATTCTCAAACAGAGGTCAAAAAGCCTTATGGAGAAATAAGAGAAAGTCAGTATTATAGTTAGAATATTAAGTATGTACCTACAGACCAAGACAGCTGTCAATATTTTACATTCTACTTAATTTGGATGATTGCTGTTGTCTAGAAAATTTTGGTGGTATGCAGGAATATTCAATTCAATCACTTTCCACCAATTTTAAACCAATACGAAATACCCCATCACATAATAATCAAAGCTGTAGTTTAAACTGTGCATGGAAATAATGCTACCTTCTGCAATGAATGCAGTCTTACTCAGTTTAACTGGAAATAAGTTTTCATTTGAATTCTTTCATTAAAAAAAAAAAAAACAAACCAAACCTGTCCAATACTTAGCCCTCTAGCTGGGGGCCGGAACGGCTTGTTCAGCTCTGCTCAGGAGTGCAAATTGCAGTGAAGCTACAGTCACAAAAACTTTACAGAGAGAAATATTAGTCTCCATTTATTCAACAATCCATTGTCAAATTCAGGTGTAGCAGGAACAGGCAGAACACTGGTAAGAATTACTTCTCTTTTTAGATTTTCAGGTGCCTTATAGCAACAGCGATTAGTTTAATTTTGTTAAGATAGATATTGTTTCGATACTTTTGTACAAATCGATTTGTTGATGCCTTGAAACTTGACAAGACCAGGCAGTAAAAAGGGAAGCAGACTATCCTCTGCTTCCCACTCCCTCTGTGCTCAAGGACTGACCAGTTTATCAACTTTAGCAAGTGCCTTTATTGGCTTCAGTTTTTCTGGGACTCATTTACTTAGTCCACATCCAACCGCCCTGTACTTTTAACTGGGACTGCGTACAGAAAAAACGAACACACACAAACCAAACCCCACGTTTCATCTAGAATCAAAAGGCAGTATCATTAACACAGGAACGATGACCCTAGAGCTGCCTTTGCAACTGGTCAGAGCTTGGCAGCTAGAGAACGTCAGGCCTAGTGACCAGGTGTAATGTGACCTCACACAATTAAAAAACAACAACAACAAAACAACAAACAACAACAGCCCCCCCCAAACCCCAACCAACCAACGAAAGAAAAACAACAGAAACAGACCAAACAAACAGAAAAAGCTCACTAGAGCTACCAACCAGTAACAGAAAATGAACAGTAGTACCCCAGATTTTTCTGGGGAAGGTAAGTATCTCTAGATTCATGGAGACTGGGTCCGTTTCCAGTTTGTGATGACAATGGACACAAACGGATTCTGTCATTATCCTGCCTCCAGCGGCAGTGCTTAGAGCACTTGACACATATGATGGAACTTCGTATTTCATTTCCTTTCACCTACATGTCAGGGTCAGAGAAATGCTGGGCATTTTTCCTCTGTTTCAGTACTACAGCGTATGTGCCTCAGTGCAGCTAATAAGTAATTCTAATGGGTGACTACTTACTGTAAGATACCTTACAGGGCCATCACTCATCTGTTTGAATACCAAAGCAGTGAGCTTCAATGACAGAAATGTTCCTTAAAGATAAAAATGTATTTGAGAATGATGCAGATGATGTCAAAATTATGCTTCAGATTTGCTACCAAATGCCCACCTGTGGTTCCACATTTCCTCTGTACCCAGCCCCATGACATGGAGAAACATTAGTCTGGATATTGTTGGCAAGCTGCCTGGAACTCCACTGTTAAGTGTAAGGACTCAATTGCTTGATGTTGCCAGAAAGAACCCTAGGCTAAGACAGGGAGCCAACTTGGATGCAGGGAAGAGATTAGTACAATGAGAAAAAAAAAAGTAATGGGATAAATAACAGCGCTGCAGGCCTTTAAAGACAAAGCTTGCTGGAAAGAAAATATCACATCAGATTTGTTCCTAATAAGAAAGTGAGATTACGCTCGGAAGCCCCGAAGAGGAAAACCGCTAAATCTTTGTGACACTGATCCTCGGAACACAGTGGAATAATACATTCTAATACAGTGTTGAATTTTAACAAACTGCAAAGGCCTTCTTAAAATGTTAAGTGAAGAAAAGTTATCAAGATTTTCCAGTCTCTGAATTCCTCATAACTGTGATTACAAAAAGGAAATAAAATACACTGATAACAATATAGTGGGCAAATGTATCAGAAAGTATCCTGACAGTTAATGAATAACCAACAAAAAAGCATAAACATGCTTAGATTACTGTTGTGGCAATTCATGCCTAGGGGTAAGCTAAACAAAACAGAAATCCTCTACTTCCTATGTATAAAATAGGAATAAATAGTCTTCTTCTTAAGAAGATCAAAATGATAGCTTGTTTTTGTAGAAATTAAAACCTTTTTCAGGGGAAAATATCTTACATATTATAGTACTTCTATGAATATCATAATTTGGCCATCTTTGCAGCGGGACAAAAAAACCTGATAAGGAGTATACAATATTCCTTTTAAAATTCCTCATTTATAAGTTTTCCTACAGCTTCCAAGAGCAGTGAAAAATTAAGCAAAAGTTACTACTTTTCTATAACTGGCATACTGTTAACAGAGTATTCTGAACTCCAAGGATGCTCCTGGCTGCTGTGCTGAACCCTGTTTATAAACCTTCAGCTTCCCAGTGACCCAAAAGAACAGAATCACTCATTCTGACTAAGTGTGTAATAGACATAAGAATGAGTAAATATTTAACTGAGTTAAAGCAGATTATTGACACAACAGATTTTACAGGGGTTTGACACAGTAGGCCTTAAAGGGCAATTATCTTACCAGGAACCAGTTAGAGTGAGAGTGATTGATATTGGAAGGGCACGCAGGTCACAAAAGGTAAGTAAAAAAGCTGTGCTGGCTGCTGTGGATGTCCCAGTGGTGGAGAAGACACCTTTCTCTGCTCCTTCAGCCACCACCTGCTTGGTCATTGGAGAACAGTACAGCATGAAGGAGAAGGACAGCCAAAATAAGCACTCTGGGTGCTGGGACCGTATGATTCCCATCTGGTATTACCAGTCTTATTTTGCCACTAGTTGATAAAGTTCCTATACAAGATGAACCAGGTAAGAAACAAAGCAGCATTGCCCCATGTGCTACCAGAGAACTGTATTTCTCTGCAGGTGCAGTTTTTCACATGTGCATGAAACACACTACTTGTACGCTCTCATCAAATGTATTCTCACTGAAGGCCTAAAGACTAGCCTGTATTCTCCAGATGCAAACTCATCTTTAACAGAAACCATTTACTGAAAAGGTTATTTTGGGACTGAAATTAGAGGATCCACAGAGAACTAATTCATCCACCGTCCAAACGAAGGCCACATCCTACCACTGTTCCAGGTGCCGAGCAGATTTCTATTCTGCAAATAGAAAAGAATGTTTTCCCATAAAATAAATTACTAGGTCATCTAATTAGGTTGAAAGACATGGCATATACTATTTATTAATCAACTGAATAAAAATCACTTACCAAATAAAAATTATCCAGCCATTATACCTGAACTGAGCTTTTACTCAACGGTAACTAGAAATCCCAGTACTGTTGTATATGGTTCATAACAGCTACATACATTTTTATGGTGCCAGTATAAAAATGAGAAGAACTTAGCAATTTACCTTGTGATAAGAAGTAGGTGGTCTTTGAAGAGGACCACAAAGTAATCTTCAAATAAAATGAACAAGGAAGCAGGTCTGAAAATGGTAGATCAATTGCCTTCATTAAACGCACACAGTATTCTCTCAAAAATTCATTTCTGACAATTAGTTGATGATAAAAGAACCTTTCAAGTCTTTCAAGGAGTAAATACAAGGATAAAAAAACCGAAATAAATACAGTAAACTTCCATGTTGTCCCCCTGCAACAATCCTCAATGGCTGAAAATTGAGAAAGCCCCACTGTGCTTTGTCTGTGGCAATGCTGGCACGCTCTGCTCTAATAAAACAAAACTCTCCAAACCAGACAAGCCTCCTGATCACTTTTCACTTTTTCATAATCCTAGAGGTTGATCATATCAGCCTGTGATAGAGAAGTGAATCTAGGCGGCAGGAAATCATGACCTGTTTTCATACAACAATTAGACCAAATAAACACAACACTGTCCAGCTAAGAATCTAGAAGCAAAAACGAAGGTGAAAACATAGAAATCAGTCAAGCAAAGACTTTGATCAAGCTGTTAAGACCTTGCTTTTAGCATTCAAGAAAATATTTGTGAAAGTCCAAGGCAAAGCTGCATTTACAATGAATTAAAAATGTTTGTGTAAGAAAGGAACAAAATACTTTCTTCTGCCTCTGCTCCAATTCTTCCAGCTATCTCCAGCAATGAGGCATGTATTACTAATAAAATACGTGCTGTTTAATGTATGTCTATCATCAGGTATAAAAGCCCACAAAGTTAACATCCCACAACTTCAGTTTGTAGTCAAAGATAACTTCCTTAGCAAATTTTAATAACCTTGTCATCATAAACAACATTATTATCATGTCCACTAATTCTCTTGGAAAAGATCCTGGAAAGTATTGCTATAACTCCAAACACACTTACAAAAATGTATTACATTCCGGGATGGAGGGGTGGGTTGTTTTTTTTTTTTTACATTAAGAAATGACTTTGTAGTCTGCCCAGAACAACCATGCTATAAAGATGAGGGCAGATAACTTCTGCATGCTTCCTTGCTTGCCACCCTGTGCCATCTCTTTGGATTATTTAAACTCCCTGAAATGCATGGCCACACTGGAAAAAAATATTTCTTTGTGTTTTTCTGAAGATTTAAAATAAAACCAAGAAGGCTGGAGAAAATACGTGTGTGTGTACGTCAAAACAACTACTGACTACTATTGCTAACACCAGCCATTTTAAAGACTTCTCCCCAGCAGCAGTTAGATAAGCAACAACAATTTCAAGAGTTTGATGAAATGAAAAACTCGGAAGACGTAACAGGGAACACGAATGTTTTGGGGTTTAGATGCATCTATCATACTCAGAGCATTTACACACCTTCAGTATCAAACCTGACTGGTAATGTAAGCAGGAAGGAAGATTCATCAGGAACTGATGACAGTTTTCAGCCACTAACGTCCATCACTTTCCTCCCAGAAGCTTGGTCTGGAGTCCCAGTCCTAAGCCTAAAACGCTGAGAGAGGGAGGATACATAGGCAGAGGGAGAGGAAAGATTTCGTGCAACTCATAATGAAGCCAACTGGTGTCTTGAGTGCTGACGACAGAGTAAGTAATTTCCTACATACTTAAGCATACAACTATCACACATTAACATTACAAGCAACTTCTGTGTGCCATGAATTCCAGACAGTCCACCCCTACTAAGCACTGAATTTTATGTGTAAGCACATAAGGGAAAATTCCAGGACCCACGCTCTTCTAAGTTATAGAAAAAGCACTCAAAAGGTGGGAGAAAAACTGTAGGCCTATTGCACAAACAGTAAGCAAGGCACAGACATATTAGACTGTCCAAAGCGCCAGATAAAATAAAATATGGCATCACTGTTTAGGAAGGTAATTTTCCCAGAAATATCATAATGACGAGAAATTTGAGCATCCTATCTCATGTTGATTCCCACTGTAATCTACTGTAATTGGAAAAAAAAATATATAACTCAAGCTTAAATGTAAAGGAGGCAAGGGAAGAACTTGGCAGAATTTTGGGTGCAAAATTACTCATCTTGGCTTTTCAATTACCCTGGAAATACTCTGTTGTTTAAATAAACAAACTACTGATATATTATCCCTCAATAGCAGTAACAGAATTGGTAAGCCAGGCTGAAACCTTGCTGGGTGGATTGATTTTTTATTGATACATTCCACTTAGTAACATATGAACACTGTTGGCCTTGTAAACTTTCCTTCAACCCTCTTCTGACACTTCAGACACATCCAACTAAGATTCATGCACCTATCAAATGATTCCTTTAAATTATAATCATAGCCTTCACCAACAGGGTTGTCTTTGAGCCTTTTTCTTTCCTTTGTCTGCATTTATTTCCCCTTCTTTTTAAGTTTTTGAACAAATTTTGACATTCTCAGACTGCATAGCATTATTATATTAGTCAGAAGATTAATAATTCCTAGTTCTTGTATTCTTAGTCCTCTGCCTCAGTGAGGGGAAGGGAGCAAGGCTGAGGCACATTCTTATCAACAAATGCTGCTTCCCATTTTCATTCTCACACCAATCTTACTACACATACATTCTTAAGGCATGAAAAATATGTACGATCCTTTTCCCCAAATAAGAAAGAACAGCTACATTACATTTTCCAATTCAGTGTTTTGATTAAGGTATACACAGTGCTAGCTACTTTACAAAAGCATAACTAATTCAGCACACTCAGTAAGCATAAAATTTTCTAACTGTTAAGGCCAACTGGAAAAAGACAACAGGGCCTTTCAACTCAACCCCAACAGCTCATATTTATGTCAAGTATCTGGTATGAGCTAAAGGATAAAAAAGCAATGATTTAGATGACCCTTCTTTCATTCACAGCACTGTTGTTTAATCAGCATATGACAAGGATCAAGACACTCTGGCTGAATGGTGTTATCCAAAAGCCTTAACTATCAGTGAACAAATGGTCAGACACTTGCATTAAAAGGTATCTCTAATTTGAAGTGTAGGCATCAGCAGGTCATAGAGGGGTGTTAGCACTGCTAATCTGATTCTTCTTCTAGATCAAGTGAATCTTTAAAGTGGGGTGAGGTTAACTCCCAGTGCAGAGGCCTGTACACAGCACTAAGCGACATCTGAACGGAGTAAACAGGACCGGACTCCTGTGTAAGTGCTACTATAGTTAAGGGACAGCCCTGTGACAGGGTGTGCCGGTCAGCCAAAGCCACAGTCTGTCTACGGCAGCAATCTCCTTACAGCAATTCAAGTAGAGCACTGGTACGAAGCAGCAGCTGTCAAGCTCCTTACATCTGCAGTGTGATTAGGACAGAGGATTTAGATATTTGAATGTAGATATTTTAGATTTTTATGGATTTAGATATTTGCAAGAAATACTCCAACTCATAATGCTACTGCAGAAGTGTTTAGACTTTACTATTTTTTAAAGAAAATTACTAACTGCATTTAGATTTTATGGAATAAGAAAGAATCCTACAGATAAACAATCATGTAAGCACAGAATGTTAGTTTATAATCTAAGGAAAACACCTACCTTGGATGTCAAGCTAGCTGGTCAGTAATAAAAAAAAAAAACCAACAGCTTCCTAGAGAAAAGATGTCAAAAGCGGACCAAACTATTCCCAGAACAATGTTTTTATATATAAATCAAGCATTAATAAAAAAAAAAAAAAGAATTAAAAAAAAATTGAAAACTAAATAATATGAAAGTAAAAACATTTTGTTTGGAAAGGGCCTCTGGAGTTCCAACATCCTGCTCAAAGCAGGCCTAACCTCAACATTAAGCAAGGTTCGCCACAGCCTTATTCAGCCTAATTTTGACACTCTTGTAGGATCCCACAACTTCTCCAGGTAATATGTTCCCAGGTCCCTACCAACTCTCATCAAGAAATATTGTCTGCTTTCCTAACCAGCATTTCCCCGTGCTCCCTCCTGACCATTGACTCCTGTCTTGTCACTGTGTGCCCCTGAGAGCAGCCTGGCTCCTGCAGGCTACCACGCATGGACACGCGAGAGGCCTGAGACCAGCCACTGCCAGTGAGGGCTGAACTCAACCCTTCTGTCNTGGCACGCCTATTGAAGCATTTGGAGTGAGAAAGACCACGCCTGGGAGTTTCAAAACCATTTGGTATTGACTTCACACTGCTCCCACTACTCAGCTAACACCAAACACTTATGAAAATTCCAGCCTACCAGCCTGCTAGCTGAAAATACTATTAATAATTAAACACATAAAAAAATATTGTGTTTTTCCTACTTCCTATATTGCAGGTCCCATCTGTTGTCTATTAACCCTTACTTTGTAAGGAAAAAGGCTGAAGCTCTTCCTGTTCTGTGATTCCTGGCAGGCTGACTATTTATAGTCCATCTGAATGATTTTCTTTCATTTGTTAATGGGAATGAGAAAAGGTCTGCAAAGTATTTTTATTTGTTCATAACACACTATGTTGTCAAAATGTCTTTTCTGAGAAAAAGGTCAAAATCATGTGCATATCACAGAATTCTTGCACCTAACAGATTTTGCCTAATAATTACACACAAGTGTGTATTTGTAGGTGTATATACAAGTAGAAATATAACTCAATTCACATGCATTTTGTGGATGAGATATCTGTTCTCTCCTCCCCGATGATACTTCCAGACTATTAACCTTTATCTACAAAAACTGAAAAGAAACAAATAATGTAAATCGAACTATGTAAAATGGAAACCTATTTTTTAAAAGGGCTAACCCTGTGGTCAAATCTTGTTAAAATATCTCAGCTTGTCTTCTGCAGAAGCAGAAGAAACAGTACTGCAATTAGATCATTATTTTCATTAGTCAGTAACACTGCACTGATATTAGACACTTCCATAGACAGGGCAGTCTGGCTGGGGACCAGCTCTGTGAAGGGTCCTGGTGGATCCAAAGTGAATCCTACAGGCCCATCTAGCCTGAATTATTTTCTGACTTCATCAGTGAAGCCTACAGCGCATACTGAAAGAAGCTTTTCCTTAGTGACTAAGAGTTATTGTAACATTTTAGTTACATTTCAACACACTTAAAAAAGTGTACTGGGCAAAATGTGATTATTTTTAATAAAATTAACAACTACCATTTTTAAGGTTAAGAAAATAGTGAAATAATACTTGAAAACAGCAAAATAATGTAAAGTTATAAGTTAAAACAGTATTTAGTGATATAATAGTAACTGGGACAATCAGTAGGAAGTGCTGAAAAACTTATTTCAGTGTGTCTGCGACCAACCAGTGCATAGTAAAAGAGTACACTGCGTACTAAGAGCTGCTATATATGTGCTGTATGTCAAAGAATAGATTCTTTTTTTTTTAATTTGCAGCAAGATAAATATACAACCAGTAGTAAGACCCAACTACCACCCAGAGTTACAAAAATAGAGCCTGTTACTTGTCGCCACAATGAAAGGCATGAAGTGCTATCAGATCACAGGCAGCTCCCTGCTCTGCTGCTCACCTACAGCCCCTGAGGAAACCAGGCATTCACAGAAGGGACCTGTCCCAGGTAGAGAGCCATCACGCCTTGCTTTCTTCTTTAAATTGCAGGATTTCCAGCTGCAGGACTTGGTGACAATGATGGCATATCACCTCTGAATTTTTAAAAGACTAGTGAATTCCAGCATAAAGGAATATTAATACAATAAACAATCCTTAAATTCTGATTCTAGCCGATTTGGAAATACACTAACACACTGCTAGAAATTATCATCAACCTCAATGAGAAAAATCACTATTGACTTATAAAAATATTTTAAAAGAATTCACTAGAGCAGAGTATGACAGAACATTTTGCATAATAAACAACTGATAGGGAATAACAACACTAAATTCAAAACCTTCTACCTCATCTCCTCAAAGCACCTTCCTGTATTTTTTCCAAATACAAAAATAGACATTTGAAGACAAAAATTGTTTTCAAGATGTTAATTATCATTGCCTTTTTTGTTGTAAATGCAACACCTTTTATGTGTTTTATATTTCATATAATTTGGACAGGTGGATGCAGCCCTGTACACAGGGACATGAGGGTAACAGGGGGCCAGGAAGACTTTACAGGCACAAACACAGCTCATGAAACACAAATTTAGCCAGTGCTAACAGGCATGTCTTGTTCACAACACTGGTGACTTTCACAAGGTCAACCAACTTCAAATCCCTGAAGAGACTGACCAGCCTCAGTAAGAGCCAATTAATAGTTGCATGTATGCAATTCACAAATAGAATAAATAATATGTGCACTAGAGAAAATGCAGTGTCTATAGGAAGCACTGTGCAGGCTTTTCACACACCAAATGTAAATAACTGCCTTACCGACCAGCAAAGTGCTTTCCCCCCCCTTGCATGTAGATGAGCATCTTGCTAACAGTGTAGTGAAGCTCTAAGACTTTCAGGAGTTCTAGAGGAGGAAGAGGCTTAATAATCCCTTCTAATTAAATTAATTATTAAAACCCAGACAAGGGGAGAGACCAAAATTTTAATCTCTGTAAAAATCTAAGCAAGGTTTAGGCATAAGAAAAATACCTGTATCCAAAACAACATCCTCTTCCAGGACAGCAAATCAGATAAAAACTGAGCTCTGGCTATAAGGTTATGGGGCTATTAAATCATCAGCTGGGCATCACCAAGAGAAAGAATCCTCTTCTTGGAGGAGGCACAGTTCTCGGTATTTCTGTTGACCCTTCCACAATGTTTGCAAATCTTACTTGCATTTGGACTTGGAAATTACTATCTTTACTTTGTACTTCTGTTAACATTTTTTTGTGGTTTTAGCAGATTTCAACATAATTGATCCAAAAAACGGTACTCCACTGCTACAAATGCAGCAGTCCTTAAAAGCAGTATACTTAATAACTGACATTGATTAGAAGCTCTAAATGATCCTGCTGGGATTTAGACACATAACAGAATGCTCGTCTACGAAGTCACAGTAGCTAACGAAGGAGTCAGAACAAGATGATGTGTGCAAAGGGGACGTTTCTTTGACTTTCAGCAGGACTTCTGTTTCACATCTTATACCCTTTCTCTCCCAAACTGAAATATATTCAAACAATTTCTTTGCTCCATTTCTCACCATCAATCTGGCAAATTGAGTAGTAAACCCCACAGTACCATATGGTAGAAGACAGCTGAGATACAAACATGTTGTGTAATGTGAATCCTAATGAGTGATAGAAATAAAACTCAAAGAGCAAAATATCTGGCTTAAGCATAAAAAATTCACAGTTAAGGATAAAAACCTATTATGTAGCCAATATTAGATATTTCCGCACTGTCGTACTGTACCTTACAGACATGTGGTACCACTTCTGTTCCCTGCAGTAGCCTGACCAAAAATACACATTCTCCAAAATGCTCAATGAAGAGCTCGGCAACGCTATCAGCTGTGCCTAATTGCTCAATGCTGCTGGAAGAGAAAAGGCATGTAAACACAGGCATTTACCTTTCTCCATTTGAGTACAGAGATGAATGGAAGGGAGAAGAACTAGAAGTTATTTTCAGACTCTCTTCAGTACAGTTTATCACATATGTAAAAATTCAGCTTGAAAAAGCAGATAAGAAACGGAGAAACACTTAGCATTTGAGGAAGTATAGGTTTTAAGACCCGTCTGAAACAGTTGTAGTTTTGTTCAACATTGAATATGTTACTGATAATCCCGGACAGAATTTCAGTACTAGAAGCAGAGCAAGTAGATTCCTGCTCCCTCCTACCCCCTCTGCCTCCCTGCCCCCTTTTAAAAAAAAATCCTATAGCTCAATCTTTCTCACTAACATTGTAAGGCAATCAGATATGGTAATGCCTGCAAAACTTTGCTTTATTGTTGTTGTTGTTGATACCTCCTCCTTCTTTTAGAATGCCCTTTAAAATTGGAGAAAATTAAGTCTCCACCAAGAGTGGCAGTTATCAAAACCCTTCTTCATGGGCCTACAGTTATAGAAGTATCACAAACTGACACATTTTCGGGCAGAACAAAAGGTACAGAATATTCTACAGAAGAATTTCTCTTACAATGTACAAGACAGAGGAACAAGCATCAGGGGAGGAACCTAAGCCTCCTAAACAGTCCTAATGCTAGGCTGGTGTATTACACGCGTTACTCAGAGAAATCAATCTTGGTCGTTGTGTGCATCTCCATTTAGCTGGCAACAGCAATGAAGGCTATTGAAGTCAGTTTCCTGGCATTCCCTCCTCCTGTACTCTGCCCTGCAAATAGGCCTTACAGTGCACAAACTGGACTGCTTTTACATAATGCTAAGCCAGAAGATCCACTCCAACCACTAACAGGCACTCAGTCCACAGCACTGAACCAAATCCAGCTGCAGCCCAGCACAGCCAAAAAGCACACACTACACATTCTACATCTTACTCTACTGACCTGCTGCTCCCTTAGACCCACTCCCCATGCTAAAGTAGGCACGGCCATCAAGCGCTCCACACCAACACCATCCACTTCTCTGTAAACTGAGTGTTTGGAACTGATCTAAGAAACACTACTATATAAGACTGGAATAAATGAGACTTTACTCTCTAGATCATAGACTGATGTTTTACACAAGTTTTCACATCTAATAATACTCTTCATCTGAAATGTGTGCACTTTTGTTTCTTTTTAGAACAAAGTAATAAAGTTTATGTTCAGTGAATCTGTCTGCCCTATGTATTTGTCCTCTTGACATACATGTTACCTATTACCACATTCTGTTGATTTTGTTTCATTATTGTACATGCAAAATGAAGACTAAGAATCCTTATCTGCCTTGCTTCCAATATTTGGTTCCACACCTGCAAGCATATGGATTTCAGGAAGACTCTATAGTGTGACTTTTCCCTTTTTAAGGTTTCCAACTTTACTGCAGGTCTTCTGGTCTATTTAGACTTGTATCACCCAGAAAAAAGAAAGCAGCCAGCAGCAGTGAGCTCAAAAATGCAGAATAGATTAGTGACCTAAGCTCTTTGGTAGGCAGAATGCTTCATTTTCAGTTCATCAAGTACCAAAAAGTTTCCTACACAGTTTACAAAATTATTAAAAGCAACTCTTCTATTACTTCTTAATGGAAATTGAAACATAACAAATTTCAATTACCATTTATTCTAGTAAGAGCCATTACTTGAAAGGATTTACTATAGAACATAACTCAGAATGTAAACGGCACATTTGCGAAGACACCAAATGCAGGCCTAGAGAGAGTGACGATGTTAGGACCAGTACCTTGGACAGCAACCCTAACATCGTATTCTGATACTTGGAAGTTGGCTGCTAATTATTTGTTACCCCAACACAATTATCCATGTTTTTAAATCGAGTACATTTATGTGTAATATCTGAACAATTAGACCTTAATTCAAAATCACTAAATAAATATTGCTTAGGAGACCAATGTTTCACTTCAGTCTTGCTGCCTGGTAAAAAGTAGAAACAAGTTTTGAGGCTCCAGTGCCACTCAAGAGTTTTATGCTCTGACTTGTCCCTAAGGTCCAAAGAATGTATCAAGCATAAACGCTGAGTGAAGGGGCAAAAAGGAGAAGGTAAAGGAGTAGAAGGAACAGCTTCTCCACATGTTTGATTGAAACACCCCTTATATATAGCTTAAGAGTGCTCCAAACAGCATTAGCATTTCCTTAGAGCCATCACTTACTTCAAAAGATTTGCAGACTCCTATTCTAGCAGGCACTGCACAAATACAAAATAGATATGACCCAAGTCAAACAGTTTACAAATCAAGAAGGAGACAGAAGAGAACAGATGAGTACAGCAAACAGATGGGAAAAGAAAAAGGGAACAAATAATGAGACAATACTGGTTAGAAGACAGTCTCAGAGCACAATCTAAAATGACTGGTATTAAACATTCCATAGATACCATGAATCCAGAGTTCCACACAGGTATTTGAGGATGATGAACTAACTTGGCAGACATTTATAGATAACCTTTTCGTTGAATAAAAGGGATAGGTGATTTTCTAAACACTTTACTTGATAGATGAAGCTTGGCACAGGCTGATTTGGGCATTTGTCATCTCCTCTTCTAGGCTACAAAAGGAGGAACTAGGCCACAGAGATCCAAGAGGAGAAAAGTTAACCAGTTTATGAGGCAGAGAAAGTGAGTTGGAAGAGATGTTGAAATGCCAAGCCAGAAATCTGTTTTTTACAGAAGAGTTTTCAGTCGTTATAAAGGGAATGTGTTTAAGGAAGACTAGAGGGAGTGGCCACAGCAGTCAAGAACAACAGAAGATTATAGATTTAACTCTTCTGTCAGAGGAATACTTTTATCTGAGAATGTAAGTACAAAAAACACACTTACTTTGCCAGTTTGGGTCAACTAGAAGTCACAGAAATGGGCCTGCTGCAGTGCTGAGCCTGAGCTATCAAACCCTGCCCGATTCCTTTGGGCAGAATGCAACAACAGATAGAAAAAAACGCAAACAAACCAAACACAACTACTAAACTCTTACTGTCACGGCTGCCTAGAGAAAAGTTGTCCAGAGAAGTGGGCAAGACAATGATAGAAATTTGGGGAAGACAGTGAAAACTCAGCTGTAAAGGTAAGAGGAGGGAAGATTACAAAGAAAGGATTAGAGACAAGCAGATGATCCAGGAGAGGGCCAAGTCATGAAAGACCAGGGAGGAAAGGATTTCAGGAACGGAACATGGTACGAAACGTTAAAAGCATGCAATGGCTTTCAGAGGATAAATGGCTTTTGTTCTGACCTTTTCTTCGGTATTATTTCCTAAGCAAAATAGAAGTCATTCAGCAACCCTTCCCAGCTACTGCTATAGGGCTCCTAACAAACTACCAGAATGCTCAGTCACCAAGCGTTAACAACCCCATAAATCATGAAAAGTCAGTGAAGTCTTCACAATGAGGTTTCCACCAATAATTCCCTACTTCTAAGAAAATGTTATTAATTATTAGACTTCAGAAAAAACAAACTCAAGAATATTTTTAATTGATATTTACTATAAGCCACAAACATCCTTCTGCTCATATGAGCACTAACATGAAAATGCAGCAACTGATAGGATATAAAGGCTCTCATCCCATTCAGCTTCCAATGACCCCAAAGACTACAGAATATGGACTCTACCGGCCCTCTGCAATGGAAGAATTCAGCAAGAATTTCACACAGCAATGACAACCACATATTTTAACCTTTATAGGTTATTTATACCCAAGGAGGTATAAAATAAGTGAAGGCCAATAATATTAGTACATAAAATCTGAGGAGCAGTATCTG
>VYZV01031535.1:0-13931 GCA_013401275.1 Pandion haliaetus | reverse complement strand
TTTCTCCTCATCCCAACGTGGCCAGGGGCGGGGGGGGGGAGTGAGTGAGCAGCTGCGTGGTGCTTTGTTACCGGCTTGGCTGAAACTGAAACCACGACATATAGTTACTAACACCTCAGTATATTTTATACTTGCTGTGATGGTCTCGCTCAAACATCTATTCTTCCAGGCTGTTGACTCACATTTTCAAATATTCTGAAAAGTTTGTCTAGTTTGCATAGTCCAGCTGTAGCTGAGAGGTAGAAGAAAAATTCTGCACTGGATAAGAAAACAGGAATGCCTTATATTCGAGAATGGGTTTTACAGATGCATTTCAGCTATTTCATATTAAAACCAGCAAGACTTCATTAAAATTATACTCTTGTATCAAAAACAACAATTGCTGCTTCTTCTTGGCCACCTGCAGATCTAAGAGGTACCAGAGCTTCAGGCCAGAATTCATGGCTTACTTTATCCTGCAAGCCACATCATGATCCACTACATGAAATGGAGAAAGAAACTCCATTTTCATTACAATATGCTCTGGTTTTCATAGACGTGGCATACAATCCTAGCTTTCCACATGGCTGCAAGCAAGAAGTCGCGCAGATGCCAAAGAAACCATTTACCAACTGAGAAACAGACTGACTTGGCAACGTCCCCATCGATGATAAAAATGCAGTAATGGTCCTACAGAAGAACACAGGGGAAAAAAACCCCAAAACATCCCAAGACATATAAAAGAAGAGTCAGAACACAGACAAATTATTTGGTATATGTGACAAATTCTCTGAAGGCATGTGGTTTCAAACATGCTCTCTATTGTCCACACTGCACTCCTGATAATCACCAGTGAATAAAAGACACCTTCTTCACTTCTGATCCCTGAGTATTACACTCAAACCACATCACTCATTAATTGCTTGGGTAATATATGATTACACAGATTTAATTTTAATGATTGAATTACAAGAGAGAAGGCTAGAATATTAGGATTTTATGGTAATGTGAACACTGTGCAATTATGTTTTTCACTGAAAGGGTGAGGAAAATTGTTTCTTCAAAGTTTGAGACTTCTGGAATTCATTTTCCTTTCATTCCAACTTTCTGGATAGTGCTCAAGACTTACCACTGGTCTTTCCTTACAAAGTCAAATTACAAACTTCAACGCAAAAAAAAAAACCCAATGGACAAAGCAGATTCTCAGGCTCAAGGGTAGAAAGAATTCAGACTCTCTATGCAGGAAGATACCTACAAAATGAAGCAATTACCAGGTCTTCACACCAATTACCGAGGGGTGATAAAGGTTTCATGAGTCTCTTCTCTGCAGAAACAGGGGCTGGGATATGGGATACTGCTTTTCAAGACAAAGTTAGAAGAAGAAACCAAGAGACAGACTAAAACAAAAGCTGAAAACTAATGCAGAGAAAGCTGAGACAGAGACTTTAGTACACAGTCCTGAAATACTGAGCATTTTATGGCAAGTAAAGCACATTTTTTGTTGTTTCTATTAATGAGACATTCCCCCCCAAAGAGGGGAGAGGAATTCACCAGAGACAAATGATCATCAATTACTCTCAGTTTGTCACTTTTAAGGACAGCTGCAAATATTGACAAAGGACAAGGTATTTAAATGGTGCATGTTTTGTGAGATTGAAGTTGGGGGATGAGGGGTGGAAAGTGAATTGGAGTTCTCTTAAAATTGTAATTTTAATACAATTCATTTGATACACAAACACTTGAAAGGCTTGAAGGCATCACATGTATACAAGTCTACATACACAGAGCCCATCTATTCTTAGAAAAATAAAGCTATTAAATTTGCAATTCCCAAATAATTACAGGAAAAGCTAGAGTCCTGAGCTTGGGCAATATTTGATTTACATCTTTACAGCTTCAAAAAGCTGCCTCAGCTTCCTCCGAACTAATTTCCAACTGCTGTTTTAGGGCATCTCTTGGTTTTCTTTAACTCTGCCTTAAAAAGTTCTAAGCACAGAAAACATGTTTAAGCACAGCTGTCACAATATTTCCTCTCAAAAAGCAAACAATTCTAAATCTCTAAAACTGCTAGAGTATTAGTCTTATGCAGCACCATTTTTAAAACTTTTCAATAAGCTCAATTTTAAAGATAAAATTAAATACAATATAACTTAACTCAGCCATTCAAGACTGAATTTGCATATTAGGGTGTTTCACTTAACAAGATCTCTGAGACAGAGCTGAAAGTGTACCTAAGGAACAGTCCCAATACTACTGCCAGATTTCCAGTACTTCTCAAAATTTCCACACAAATGGGAAGAAACAGCACTGGAGTTTCATTAAGTCATTTACGGATGTTTTATTCATACTGTGAGATTATGATAGTTATGGAATAGGGTTTGTGGTTTGTTTTGGTTTTTGTTATTTTTTTTAAAAATGCTGTTCCACCATGTTTTTTCATCAGCTTTGACATAAAATAGTTAAATGCAGATAGCTGTTAAAAAAAAAAAATAAAAAATCACAGAATCATAGAATGGTTTGGGTTGGAAGGGACCTTTAAAAGTCATGTCGTCCAATCCCCCTGCAAGGAGCAGGAACATGTTCCACTAGACCAAGTGGCTCAGAACCCTGTCCAACCTGACCCATCCATACCTGCACACTACTTGTGTGTGCGTGTGTGCAGAATGTTTGTGAATGAGCATGCATGTGCATTTATTCACGCATCAGAACTTTTTCCATATGGGTAATCCAGTGCCATGAAGAAAAAAACTCCTGAAAATAGGGATAGGACAAAAGCAGCTGCTTGCAATATCTAAGGAAAATACATTTTGAAGAATTTACTTTTCATCAGACCAAAGTACCCAAATATTTTCCCTGACTCCAAGACTAAAATTCAAACTACAAATGTCATTGAGGTCTACTACAGCTATAGTAGTAGTAGTAGACTAAGTAGTTAGGTAAAAATCTTAGCAGCCATACATCTCATGTGCACAAAGAAAACAGGAATCACTGTATGAATCCTAATACTTCCATCCATGAAACACTGCATAAAACTCCTTTCCATTTTTACAGTGAAGGTAAAAAATAATAAGGTTGAGAGAAAAAGGGACTCACTACAAAGTTGATCTTGCCTTTAAGTGAATTTATGAAACAAAAGTCAAAACAAACACCAAGAGTGAAAAAAGTACTAGTAATGTCCTTATAGAGAAAAGGTATTATTGCTCACAAATGGAAAGGTATATGAGCTGAGAGATGCTTATAAGCAAACAAGCAGAAGGCTAATGAGAACATGGGCCATTGTCACTTGCATAATGTAAAATTAAAAGCTGATGAAGACTGAGAATACCTTTTACAGTTCTGTAGGAGGGCTTTTGCTAATTAGAAGTCTGCCAGTGTCTCCTCCTAAAATATGCCAGAAAACAGAACCAAGTATTTACTTCTTTAGTAAAATTTTAACAAATTTAGGATAGATGATGACAACGGCTTTGCATTTGTGTTCATACATTTCAGTTCTAACACACAAGTGGTAACAAAAGTTTAATAAGTAAATTCCCTCTCCTCTTCTAAGCCACATTTAGCCTCATGTAAATGAATCCTTTCTCCACTTTAGGAAAAAGTAATACATACATTTAAGATGTACATAAAACTTTATTTTCAGCTTAAAAGAAGTCTGTTGTGTTACATTCTTTTTTTTCACTAGAATCAGGAAATAGGATTGAAAGCCCATATGAAGAACACCGTTTTGCTAAAATTTAAGCCTTTAGAGTTGTAAAGAGAAGCTCAGAATGGACTATGGACTAGATTATCTCTACAGAAAGAATCAGAAAAATTAGGTTTGGGTTAGGGAGCAGGAAAAGTAAAGACGATCTCCTTCCATGTCACCCAAATATCTACCACCTAGTCTCTACAATTTATATGGCAAAGACAATAGGGGAAAAAAAAGCCATAGGAAACAGATATACCTTGTGGGAAAATGGTGGAGAAATGTATGCACTCTCTTACAAAATACCTTGTCGATGGTAGTTGTCTTCCATCCTGCCAGGCTAGCAGGACAACTGCAGCGCTGTTGTTCTCTGCCTTCTAGCCTTGACAACCTTGACTTTTTTTCCTAAATATGAAGATACTCTCAGCTTACAAGCTCAAGCCCAAGAGCTGACTTTCAAAGCAGCAATTATACTAGCCTCTCTGGAGTCTGCAGAAAGAGTTAACAAAGGCGTCACTAAAAAACTGTCGGTGTAGATTGGATGAAGAAATTATGTCAGGCTTCTGACAATCTATGTTAGTCCTAAGTATCTTTTGTGCTAGTTTGCTTATTCCTCAATTTAGAAGGATACCAGGCAAATACCTTGGGTAACATTTCAGAGAGTTACAGAGCCCAGAACTAAAGTCTCTGTATTTCTTTTAATATTTACTGATTTACAGCTAATGGTTCTTAGTGATACTGTAACTCAATAAACCACAAAATATACTATTAGAAATCAGGCACTCCATTAGTTATTCTTACACACTATACCTACTAACCAACAAACTGTACTGTTCAACACAAAAGTTTGCCCAAATTAAAAGGCAAAGTAGAAAGCAAGTAAAAGTCCATTTTTATGATGGAGCTTAGAGCACAAGCAATACATAAAAATAATATCAAGCTGATTCAAAAAGAGAGTACAAATTACATTTATCATTGTTGGGTGGTATATTTATTTTGAAGTGGAATATTATGACAACTGAAAATAAAGTCTCTATCCATTTCCAAATGATGCTGAAAAAATTCACTTCAGCTGTTATGTTGTTATAAAAGCAACATATCAATCATTTCACAGTCACACTGTGCTCGATTCAGTACCAATGCCAGCTATATTACTCACGTTAAGTGTATCAAAGTAGACACAGTTTCACTTTATGATCACTAATTTTCACTACTTAATAGCAGTATATTCAGCGTCTACAGATATGCTGTTTGAATACTGAAATGGAAACTTCTTTACATATGGGAAAGAGCAAGAAGTTTTACAGACCTCCCTGGTCTTCCACTGGGAAACCTTTCTGTTAATAGGAAAGTTAGCCCGTGACTAAAAAGATATGAGTTATATTTGAAGCCTTTACCAGACTTCTCTGAAATTCTTGAACAAGATGTTTAAAAACAGTTTAAGGACCACAGGTGCCTAATTTCCATTAACCTCTTGGTGTCTTAGCCCTTCCATAACTAACTTGCATGTTACAGTGACTGGCATTCAATTCAAATTCTGAGCACTCCAACAACGCATTAGCATTCATAAAGAACATTGAGCTTATCAAAGTAAAGTTGCCACAGATGGAAATGCAAAATATTACTGTTAACAAAGCAACATCGCTCTTTAATAAGCGGCAATGAAAAAGGAATCCCATCTACAAGATTTGCGAATACCGACAGTAGTGCCAGAAGAGAAAAGTCACAAATAACGGAGTATTTCTTGCAAATGGTAGGCAGAGGCAGCTGGGCAAATCTCAGAACTGCAAATCCCAGCAATGCATAAAACAAAGGAATTAGGAATTCATCCTTTTAAAACTAACTACATGAATAATTTCATAAACAGTCAAAATAATGTGTCAGGAAACAACAGCAAATTCTGTTGATGATGGCACAGGTATGCAAGCAGCACTTCCTGCTGGATACTTCCTCTGCTGAAGAAGCAGACATTCAGTAACATAAGCTTAATTTTTGGCATACAAAGTATTTTATACATAGCGTGCAAAATACTAGGTGCTGAAGAAAAATAATGGGAGTCGTGTCAGTGGCCCTCAAAACACAAAGCAGAAGTTCTCTTGCATATTTCTAAAGATAGCTAATTCAATGCCATTTTTTTTTAATTTACACAGATGTAAGAACTGTGAGTTGCAATATGTTGCACATCATGTAATAAACAAATGTGGTACCAAGGCCTGCAGAAATTAACAGCTATTTGCCTTAGTATACCTCCCAGATAAGTTACTACTCTGTGGCTGAAGGCTCAAATAGTTATTTTATCCTCTTATCCAAACCTGAAAAATATGTTAACATTCTTACATGTAAGAATAACAGGCTGAAAGTCCATTGCCTCAAGAACTATGCAGATAAGACTTACCTTCAAAATTTGTTTAGAAAAGGGGCTTTAAATCCCAGCCAGTCACCTTAGCATTACAAATTATGGCTTCAGTTCCATTAGGCAACTTGAAGAAAAGGCAAAATTGTTGTGCAGCAACAGAACGCCAAGTCTTTTTTTTTTCTTTTTTTTTTTTTAAATATTCAGAACCACTCTTTGCTAAGTTCCTTTCATTCATTCTACAAACAGCTTAGAACCTTTTACTATGGAAAAAAATTTTCATCTCACAACCTTTGAAATTCTTTTGTCTATATGATTGCAAAGGAGGAATGAACTGATTTTAATTAATTTAATTCTTCAGTGAGATAAAATAACAGCAATTCTACAGTATCCAGAATTCAAATTGACAGTTGTCATCTTGAATACTATTCACTAAAAAGCACTCCTCTCTAGGAGAATTATATCCTGTAGCTAATGATATCCATCCTTAGATTTATCATTTAAATAAATGCTTACTTAATTTGGGGTACATTCTCCACATATATGTATTTGTACTCTATAAATACATGTTTGTTCAGATCAGAGGTATATTAACAACAGGACTTGTATACTAAACTGAGCCCTCCTGCATCTGCCACCATCTCTACTGTCAACTGAAAAGTATCTAAGTCAAAACAACGTTTCTTGTTTATGAGCTTCTGTCACCACTGTTAGATAACCAAACTAGATCATCTATTTTTTTGATCTGGTATGGAAAACCCTACATCTGACCCTGATACTACCCCTTACTCATGTAAAACTGTTAAACTGTTTGCCTGTAGCAAAGAACTTCATCTAAGCTGTTCAGAAAACATCAGGAGAAAGAATCAAAAGGGATATCTTTAGTCTTTTAGTCATAACTAAAAAAATGCAGAACTCGATGCCTACTTAGCAATGCAGATCTCTGGTTCTAAAAATAATTCCCCCTCCACCTGCAACCTCCTTGGAAAAACTGACAAGTTGCCCCAAGAGCTTAAAACTTCTACAGAGCATTTATGTTTCTTTTGCTCTGTTTATAAACAAAGATTCCATGCAATAGAAAAATCATGGACTGAGTATAGATTTAAGTAAGCTTTTCTGCTTTGAAAACCTAGGATAAGGACCTAAGCAGTGCAGTTGCCTATATATGAAATTGCATCAGACACCTGGTGATGCTTTACAATCCAGCAGCCTAGGAATCTGTTCCTGTTCTGCTAGAAAAATCTGCGCAATGACTCTTTACTGAGACCTATTTCACTTTGCCAATGCTAGCTATTCACTTAAGAGGACTTAAGGGATCTTCCTAAACAGCACTGGCGGGCATGTGAGGGGAGGGAAGAACTGGAGAGGAGAAACAGGCACCCAAGAGGGAAGAGCAGCCCTGCATGCTGGAGAGAGGGCAATGCGCCTTCAGAGGCGAGTGGAACATCTCTCACAGACTTCTAAAGACCAAGTAGCACAGGCAGGTAAAATAGTGCTGGTTTATTTCCCCCATTAACTATGTTTACCAGAAGGGGAAAAGTGAATTTGGGTAGAATCTGGGAATGCTCAGAAATCGGACACAATAAATTGCACTTCAGGGAGTATCATCTACAAATTCTCCAAAACAGATGAGTTATTTCAGCAAGCAAGAAACAACAAATCTTTATTTCTACCAATTCTGTTATCATCATCCGTTAGGCCTATACAGCTCATCTACTGCGCAATTTTAGCTGCGTGCTTCCCCAGAAACATAATTTTTCTGGAAGTGTCCTTTTCTGCCCTTCTTTTTTAATATACAAATCTCACCCCATGTAAGGAAAAACATAAAAACATTTAAAAGGGCTAAAATAGTAATTCCTTTAAGTGTTTTTAATAAGTATTACTTAACAGAGAGCTCTGTTTGAATCACTATGGTAGAGACAGTTCTGTTTTCCCATCAGTAATGAACCATGCATTTTTACTCAAATGTAACAGGATGTTCAGCTCCCAGGATGATGATTAGGAGAAGAGCTCCTGTTTTATTCTGCCGACAAAGCAGATACCATACTTAAGTTTTTGTCCCTAGGAGCTGAAACCATAACAGAAGACAAGTTTTTTTAACAGTTTAAGGAAATAACCTTTTAAAAGTTTCCATACTATATAATTATGTCCTAAAGCAATTTTGATACAAGTTTCCTGTGGTCATAATCATCTTCATGGTACATATAGTCGCCTTCTCATCTACTAACAGTCTTGTAATTCCACAGCCCTTTTGTGCTGGAACACTAAATCAGCTTTGGAGGGGAATTTTGCACAAATGCAAACAAACAACTTCTGTTAATAGGCGCAATGCTATTTAAGTCTTCTAGTGCCTGTAGACAGCAGGCATCAAGAACACATTTCCAACCTCCAGGCAAGGCATCAGAGAAAAATCAAGAGCACAACTTTGAGGTTTATTTCTTAATTACAATGAGCTGTCTGCAAATTCAGTGCATGATAGCCTTGAATTGATCTCACTCATCCTCAGTGTAGGAAATGAGTATTTAAGTTGTTTCTGGGTATCAGTCTGCAGTAGAGAAACAGTTACTGGAGTGTGGCTCTATTTGAAAAATCCCTCATTTCCACTTCTAAATTATTTCAAACTTTGTCACTCATAAGATTCTCATTAATACATTTTTTCTGAGGACTACCATAATTTAGTCATAAACTCATGTTCCAAATAATAATGCAGAAAGTTGGTAACAGATTTGTTGTCATCATTCATCTCCCTCATGCTATGGAGCAGGTCACAGTTCATTTAAAACAAGCAAAAACTCTGCACACACTAAAACATAGTTTCCCCTTAGAAATCACAGCAATCTCAGTGGTCAAGGTTAGGATGGATAAGGTGTCCAACATACCTTTATAGTTTTCAGACTAACAGGACACAACAAAGAGACTCAGGCAATCTCAAGCCTTGTTCTACAGAAGACATGCCTGAACCACTGAGCACACAGGTGAGCCATCAGTGCCCTTTCTTTTCAGCCCAAGAAGATTGCTTTCCCTTCTGGAGGAAAACTGGAAATACTTTCCTATTTCCCTCCCAGATTTGAAGCTATTAGGAGGTTTTTTTACAAAATACTTATGTATACATATACTAATGATGTTCCAGTGAACAAAAAAAAAGAAAAAAACAAAACCCTCCACTTTCCTTTTGTCCTCAAGTTTTGTAGCATTTCTTAGAACAAAAAAGTTAATTAAAAACTACAAGAATTAGTGACCCCTAAATGCAAGTGGAAAATCCAAGACAAAGTGAAACCATCTAAAGAAGAGAACAAAGACAAGCACAACTTCAAGCTGGAATGATGCTCAGTTGATTTACCAATGAATATCACAATTCAGCGTTCGTTCCAGAAAAGCTGTCAAGTTTAGGTTTTTGCTGACCCTGTTGCCATGAATCTTCCCATGAGATTTCACACAAACAGAAAACATACAAAAAGTTATAGGGGACCACACTGTAATCTAACACAAGCTCAGAGCTAGTGGAAGAGCATGTACATGTCACTGCAAATATTTAAACAAGAAGTTCAGTGTTTGATTACATCAGTCAAGGCAAATTTGGAACTGTTCGGATCTGCCAAAAGCGCTTTTCTATCAAGTGACATCAGGAAATAGACTGCAGCAGGCAGATACATGCTGCCTATCTGGAACACCACAGCAAAACCCCCATGCCTTTCCTACTGCTCCAGTCACACAGCTATGTTCTCCTGCTCCACCCCACCTCTCCTCTTCCTTCTGCACCATTTTCAAATCACCTTAGGCATGTTCAGTTTTGCACAGGCCTAGAAATGCAGCTGGCTTCCTTCCCTTCCAATTTATTTCTCACCTTAATTTCCCTCCACATCTTCCCTAAATGATGCACAACCCGAAATCTTGAACCATCAGCTTTTCTCTGGTATCATACTATCACATTAAAAGAAACAGGTAGAGGTCTCTGCAGATAGACACTAAACAGTAACACTCTTCTAAGAACATTTTCCCTTTGATTGCATTCCATGATTTTCACTCCTTCGATCTCATCTGTTATTTCCCTTGGTTTTTTTTTCAAACTAGCTTACAAACTCCTAGGAGAAAGGCGCACAGTAGATTTTTTCAGACTGTATCATAACATGCAACAGAGGAGTGCTACTTGGTTGAGGTTCTTCCTTTTTGAGTATGCAGCCAGTTTTGGTTAATTTTTAGAGGTAGATACTGTGTCCTAAAGCATTCAACCTTGCTTTTAAACTCCTTCAGAAAGGTACGTTCTTCATTTTCACACGTAGAAAAGTGCAGACATAGAATACAATAAAAAAAAAAAAGTCTAGGTAATCATAGAATCGCAGAATGGTTTGGGTTAGAAGCGACCTTAAAGATCATCTAGTTCTAACCCCCCTGCCATGGGCAGGGACACCTTCCACCAGACCAGGTTGCTCAAAGCCCCATCCAACCTGGCCTTGAACACTTCCAGGGATGGGGCATCCACAAGCTCTCTGGGCAGCCTGTTCCAGTGCCTCACCACCCTCACAGTAAAGAACTTATTCCTAATATCTAATCTAAATCTACCCTCTTTCAGTTTAAAGCCATCACCCCTGGTCCTATCACTACATGCCCTTGTAATTTAATATGCAGTTTTATTTGGAAAGAAGGACAACTACTAAGGGTACCCTAGTATCATAACCATGCCCTTTCATACAAGAGATTGGGCTCTCAATCGCTTTATTTAGGAGTACAAGCCAGATCCTTAATATTCTTTTATTGCAGTATTTTTAACTGATATGGTGCTTATGCTTGCAGAATGTTTTGATGCATTTACATTGCATTTGTGATTTAATCTACAGCTCTACACTTATCCCTTAGGTGTGCGGTAATCCCCACTGTTAAAAACGCAAAGCAAAACAAAAAAGCTGAACACACACTATTTAAGCAATCTATTTTGAACAGATGTCAGAGACATATTTTATTATTTCCAAATCGGACCATTGATCAGCAAGATGATGAGCAAAGAAAAAGATCTGCTAACCTAAAACGTGTGACTCTTATTTACACTGCATTTCCAATCAATAAGGTAAAAACATTACTAAAATATGAAGAGTCATGGTTTTGATTAACTGCTGCTTCTCATGTTCTGGTGTGAAGCCCACCATCATCACATCATCCTAGAATTGTTTGTACTTCATACACTTTCACTTTGTCGCTGTAACATATTAATGCCGCATCAGTTATGCAGAAATGGTTCAAAATTTTTAAGCTCTAATAACGGTGCTAGACTTCTCCGGCTCACAGCTTTTGTTTGTTTGCTTTTTAAGAATAGGTCCACACTAGAAATGTCCTTTACTTATCTAGAAACAAAAGCACATGTGGAGGAGAAGCGGGAATACACATTTCTCTTTCATCATTCCTGTATTTGACCCTGAGTAATTTCTTCTAAACATGAGAATTTAATTTGTCTCCATCTGATAATAATAGAGACAGTACTTTTAGCATTCAACATGATGATGTTTCCTAAAATGTCAATGGTTACTCATTAAGAATAGGACTGGAATGACTAACACTTCAAGGGCCCTATTGGTATTGGCTTGATGATTTGTGGCACAGTAGTAATAAGTAATGATAACACACAATACAATCATGTCTGTGGAAAGTTCTGGATGCTGAAAACTTAAGGCAAATTTTTAAATCAGCAACATAGACATCTACATTCTAGTATTCATCTTCTAAGAATTATGATATAAACCCACTTTTTATTTAATTTCTTGGACCTTGATTATTTGTATTAATTTGAACATATGGTCTAAGTTTAATGTAACAGCATGTACGTGTGTATATATATATATAAAGACGACTACGATTATCACTCAATTTCCATACATCTGGCATTTCTAGATAAGTTATAAGTCTGAAAGCACAAAGGGTTACATGGCTAATACATAATGGGACTCCAGAAGCTGCTCTATTCAATACGCAACCAATGAACTCAAGAAATCCAAGGTGTAAATAAGTTCCATATTCAGAAGAGAGAATATGTAAGTCTTCTACATCTCAGTTCTCCAAAATAAATCCCATCTTCATTCCCCGCTGATGAATCTAACTATCACATTCATTTCTGACTTTCCTTTGGTTCAAGAGAAAATGGAAACAAGTTCAGCTCAATATAGAAGCTTCAATATCAAGCCACAGAACCGACAAAGCTTTAGTACTATCAATAAGTGAACTGTTCCTGGCAGCACAGAAGGAAAATAGTTTCCTCTTTTTCAGTCTAACTGGAGCTTTAGCAGAGAAACTTTGAAAATACCAGTCACATACTGACACACAGTCAGAATCTAGCTAGACTGGAAAGAACAATGCCCAACTAATGCACCCATTCTGTGGAAAAGCGCAGGCATATTCAAACATCCTTGGCTCAAGAAAGTAAGGAAAAGGAGTATCAAAACTTACTCCATGCAAGTAAATAAAAGCTACTCAGCAACAGGAAGATGAGAAACATCTCATCTCTTTGCACACCAGAATGCTCTTCACAGTCATCTGTCTTTTTTTCCCCTTAGAGACTTTTTATGGAGTTAATTTCTATGCCTCATTTCATTATTATTCAAGAAAATGCTTTAGATTACCTGTTCAAATGTAGCACCAACAGTTAAGTTACAAACTGTATTTTTAGGATGCATTTTCCCCAACATTTTAGGACTTATTTCAGCTTTTAAAACACCTTGAAATTACTCTCAATGTAGAAGTTACAAACAAAGGAGTTAGCATTTTCATCCTCTGGATGGTATTTTTTCCTGACATTCAATTAACCCTGTATCACTGATATTAATATTTCAATTTCCACTAAAGTTACATTTCTGGTGGTTTTTTTTGTTGCTCAAACAGGTTTTTATATTTATTAAAGGTACATTAAGGTAAAACCAATGGCATGTAATATAGTGAATTAACTGAACAGGTAACACCTACAAGCTATTCAAAAAAGCACAGAAGCATCTAAATTACATCTCCTGTCAAGTATAAATACTAGTGACATTACTGTGTTACATAATGCTAACTGCAGCTATAATTTATACAGAAAGATTTCCACTTTATATTATATTAAATTTTAAGATGGATGAGGGCTTTCAAGCAAATACCTTTAAACAAACAGAAATCACGTAAACATCAACAAATAAAAAAGATACAGCTCTTCTAAAGTTAGACAGCAATAGCAGACATTAGCTTCATCCACATGAATGTATTTTTAAGCCTACCAGTAAAGATTTTTTTTAAGGAATTAATATTTATGTACTTCCAACCGTAGGCAAAGATGAATGAGGATTGAAATCTGTTCATTTAAGCATATTCTCCTCACCATGAAATGCAACAGAAGATTCTCAAGAACAGACTTATCCAAAGTGCCAAAGTAAGAATATAACCAGTGTCTCCTTTTTACTTAAGCAGCATCATAATCTTACCTTCCTTCCAGTGGAAGTAACATTTAATGTAATTTCCCTCTTATTTCATTCATGGAGGCCAACTTGCACTTTGCACATTTATGTCTTTCTTAGCTGACTCATGGAAAGCAGAACAATAGTAGGATGCAACGTGTTCAATATTCATTTTGAAGACGGCAGACACCACTGACAATTCCATCATAGTTACTAAAACCCACTACAACTGTACTAAGGAATAATTCCATGCATATGTAAAAGCTCAGCCAAGTATTATTAGGCTGTACCCTTGGCCAAGAAACAAAAAAAAGTTACTAAGTTGGTAAGTTGGGGGAGGGGGGGACACAAGCCTACCTATAACTGATTTTAGTAAACTTTGAATATGCCACTTATCAGTGCTTCAGCAAGATGCTCAACCTTTCAAAATTAGTATCTACCTAGCAAAATTAAGATGGAGCTCTTGGGGAGCATCACTGAAAAACTGTGAAGATGAAAAAGCATTCAA
>VYZV01031534.1:17465-128524 GCA_013401275.1 Pandion haliaetus | reverse complement strand
GGTTAGTGATTCTCTAGGCTTAGACGGCCTTTGCAATGACATATCTGGATTCGGTTCCTACATTTGAATTCTCTTTCCAGATGTGATTCTGCTAGATGATTGGAATAGGACCCAGGTCTGGATTAGACACATCTGATACCTTACCTGACAAAGTTTTCAGAAAAAGGACTCCAAAAGAGTGTCAGAAAATGGACTAGAGCACTTTGCAGTGAGCAAGTTAGAAAGATATTATTTTAAGGAAAGCTTATTTTTAAACTCTATCAGATTTGGAGCTAGAGCTAGTTTATACCTTAAGGCGTGAGAGTTTTCTCTCTCAAAAAAAGTGCTTACATGCTTAATATAACTATGACTGTTCATACCTATAAACATGTATCATCTAAAATCCTAAATTCTTACACTTACTAATATCCTACAGCTTTGTAATATCCTGCACATAGGTCAGCTGTGAGTGATGCAGAGAAGTCCCTTATGCCACATTTAAATGCATCACTTGTCAGTTTTGTTAAATATCTCTTTTGGTATTATGAAGAAAGGAAAATGTGAATGTCTGGTTCACCTTCTCTTAACCATTCATGACTTACAGATATCTAATATTTTTGCTTCTATTCACCTTCTATGAACAAACCCAGGCATACCCTCTCTTGTCAGATAGAAGTTTTACATACATCTAATCATTTTCCTTATTTGTCTCTTAGATCTTAAGATCTTAAGGTTTACCCGCTAGCTTTCTGGCAAGGTGCATCAACTGATACATGTTTATACGTGGTTTTACAATGTTTCCCTTTTTTTCTCTTACAATTATTTTTATGTGCCACCATTTTCTCTTGCTATAATAGTATATCAATATCATACATTGTAGAGAAATTTTCATTAATCTGTTACAATTTGAGTCTGGATGTATAATTCTTATTATTCTTTGCAGTATACATGACCACATTTACCAACACTTAGGTCTGTTTGTTCAAAATCAGTGTTTTTCATAACTTTTCTCAGATTAATCTGTACTTGATTACTTGTCTATACTTGATTAATCCAAATATCATCATACTACTTACAAACCACGTCACTTGTTCTCCAAATCTTGCCACAGGACTGAAAGTAGATCTGACCTAGGTGTGGGTTGAAGCCGAAGGGAAAAAAAGCGATCCATATAATAGAAGATGGCATATTAATGCCTGCCCTTGATGGTGCCACAGCTTGCCAGACAGCTTTAATTCTGACATTCAAAATTCTATTTTACAATGTTAATAAAATTCTTTTAACCCAAGGGGATTTTTTTGGAACACTTCCAAGCAACTCCCCCAAAATATCTGAAGTAAATGCCATGATGTGCTTTCAGACTGGCTGCCAAACGGATCCTAAGAAGGGCTGTAGTCTCGGGACCACTGTAAGGACCTCCAGCTCACTAGTTAATGAATGACAGACATGAGAACACAAAATCTTCTCTCAAGTGCACAAACGCAGGGATGACACACTAATAGGGGACCAGATACTTCCCTCACTAGTGCCACAGATTTTTGCTTATAGCGCAAACATGGTGGCACTCAGGAATATCACTCCAAACACCATAAGGGAACTCTAATGGGAGCTGCCTCTTTCAACTTCTTTTTCTTGAAAATGTGATTCACCATTTGGCAATCATTAGCTGCAAATAAATATGCTCTAAAGAAGCTTTTACAGAAAATTTGGAATTTATTTTCAGAACGATATACTATTTATGGCAAAAGCAATTATATTGTTTAATGTACATATATTGTCCCTATTTTTATTTTATTACTAAACACTATGTTAAACCACCTTTCTTATTTACTAGACGGTGTCTACTCACATTTGTGCCAGCCTACTTTTGGGTGGATATCGAAAATTAATTAACAATGCAGAAAAGTAACATTGCAGATTTATAGTAGTTGAATAAAATTATTTCAAATAAGCTGGATAAAAATACCAATACTGACTTGCATTTCAAAATTACTGATTTATTATAAAAAGACTTGATGATCTATAGTTAGAAAGCCCTTCAAGACAAGAGAATTAACCGTTCTTAGACCCTCAAAGCTATTTTGTAACTCATATAAAAAAGGAGTAAAACATAACATTTCCTAAAATTACTTGTATTACATTTTCAGTTCCCAAATAGCTTTTTAGCTTCCATTCAATTATTTAAGAACTTCAAAAAAACCTGACTACACTGAAGTCAAATTAGTACAGTCTCCAAAAAAGGGTAGAGCTTTCCAAAGTAGACAATTTTTTCCACTTCCTTTTCAGACATTCAACTAAATATTTCTCCTGGTTTAGCAATCTGACTTACATTAAAGATGTGCTATTTAAGTTTTACTTATCATAAGTTATTTAAAGAGATTATTGGATGTTATGTCTAAACATATGCTGTCATAGTTTCAAGTTTAAGTTTTAATATGTTTACATTTACAAGGAAAGATGTATGCAAAAGACAGTCAAATTGCAGTAAAACATATATCTTAAATAAATGATTAATTTATTCTGCTCCATAGTCAGCAGTTATGACACAGACTTGCAATCAGTAGTGCATGCACAGTGATGTATGGAAAGACCTGTACCAAGACATATTTTGTAGGATGGCCCCAGTCATATATCACTTTCCCTAATGAAAGTCTAGACACTAAAAATATTCTAGCTAACATATTTAGCTTAAGCGGATGCCTAGTTTACAGGTCAGCTCACTTAGTTCCGTAAAAGATTAGTTGTTTGTCTAGGTTTCACTTTAAGATCAAAGAGAATTATTAAAACCAAAGCCATCTTGCCAGCTTTTTAAGAGGTCCTGAAAACTATTGTCTGAGAAATAGTTACTAATACTGCCAGCTCCTAAATTTAATGATTTTATGATTTTTCCATTCCAGCAAAGAGTAGTTACTTTTCCCAAAACTTGAGCATAATATGGACTTCTTACTTAGCACTTTACTTGGATGTAAAAAAGCACTCGAAAAGCAAATGCCAAGGCTGGAAAAGAAACCAGGACAGAAACACTGAAAAAATATCATTCACTTTAACAGTAGGTGATTTGTCCTCATTTATTCTCTTCCAAGCCCACAATACAAAGAAGAAACAGCAGAAATCAAATGTGTCTTAAGAAAGGCAATTTAAAGGACAAGTAGCGAGGCTTGGCTTCTGTTGGGATGAAAAATTAATTATTTGTGATGAAGGATGATCACATTATAAAAGTGCTATATAAATCCCCAGAACTAAATAAAATCCCCAGAACTAAATAATCGGATTTAGAATAAGAAAGCTTAACCTATGGAAGTTTGGTCCATGGTTGCTCAGTACTAGGTATCCCACTGTACAGTAGAGATGATTTAGTGCATAAAACCATGGCCAAAGGAGAACTGCAAAGTTGAGACACGAGCACTTTACTGCAATGTCAAGAACCATGCATGTGTCACCTTTTGGACCAAGCATGCTAAAAGCAAATCATAATCGCTTTCTCATGAGGCTTCTTAGTAGTTGTTGAAAATAGACATTTCAGCCACTAACAAAATGCCATGGCAGTGTAAGGCAGAGTGGCCTTGGAGACACCAAGCAACATGACTGCAAGAAATCAAGATTTTTCTTTTCTGCTTCTTACAAAGTGTGGTTCTTCAGCAGCTGCAGAGCTCACCTTGGTATCATGCAGTTGTATTGATTTGGTGCCTACAATCACAGCAAGGGAAGTGTGAGTGATTCTGCAGTCCAAAAGATTTTTTTTCTGCTGCAAAACCGAAGGGGACAGCGTAGCAAATCAATGCCCCTTATCCTCCTTTAAGAATTGCAGTGAGCTGAATTTGAAACAGAAACGTACCTGTCCCTACCAAATGGTCTTTTAATATATCTGTTAGCAAATAACTGTCAATATCTGGCAAATAATTGTCCTACCGACCCATATATCATGCAGTGAATGCTCAGCATGTACAATCAAATCCCTATACTGTTTGGGCACATAGGAAAATTCAAGGTGATTTGAACAGCTTCATTCCCTCAGGTGAGATTGAAGGTAAGAAGCCCTTACCTCTACTCATTACCACAGTACTTTTCTGCCTGACCAAGAACCAGGTGGGGCTAGCCTCACCTGTGTGAAAGAAGGGGCAGTTCTCTCCAAGGGTGCTGCGCTCCACCACCTGGATGATGCATCCCACCAGTTCCTGCAGGAGCCCCTGCAGGAGCCACGGCATATAACACAGAGCACACGAACGTGGGGATGGGATGCTCAGGGCTGGGTGCCTGCTCTGGCAAACCAAAACTGGCCAGCCAGAAGCCAGCCCTTCCTGGATATTGCCTAGCTGTGTCTTTGGCAGGAATTAAGGGGCTGGGTACAGAATCACACAGACGCGACCAAGCTTTTCCCACTGGTGCCAGCGCAGGCACTTCTTTACCTTCCCAGGCCAGGCATTCAGGTAGCTGAAACCAGCCTGACATGTTTGCTGAGGTAAAACAGATGTACTGTAACGCTCTGTGGTGTCATTGTCCAGAAAATGATGGTGCCACTTCAGAGGCAGGGTTGACACAGAGAGAAAAGCTTTGTGGTCACTGGAAGAAGAGACACTCAAGGGATGCTGAGTAACATTAAGCATGAGAGATAACAAAAGCTTAGCTTCTGCTGCCCTCAAAGCAAATGAGCATCATTTCTAGTGCTCCATGGAATTGTTTTCTTGTGCCTTGCATTCAACATATGGCCCAGAGAGGAGTTGTGCTCCCGCGGTGCACATGGAGTCAAGGAGAGCCCCGGATGCTCAGCAATACTTAGCACCCAGCTCACTGCAGCTCACATGTTGAGGTCCTGGCAAGCTGAGAAAAATCTTGAGAGAAAGCTGTGATCCTAGAATAACGAAAGCAGCATCTTCTAGGACATCTCTGTACCATGGAAAAGTGAATGGCACAGATACCCCTCACCCTGCAAAACCCCAACAAGTAAGCCCATATGACACAGCGGAGCTAAGCAAACGTATCAGCCTACGTCCAAGAGAAATTTAGTTATGTTTGTGCAGCTCTGCGCCCAAACCATGAAGCCCTGCCTCCCAGCATGACCAGATGGCTGAGAGTAGTCTGCAACCACCAAAGCCTTTACACACACTTGTTTTAATCATGCTGATGAGATAAGTTCTCCTCAGATTTTAAAGAGCTTCAAATTTGTCTGTATTTCCTGTATCTGCCACTTATCTTTTCACAAGACTATTCCCCCATGCCCTCCAAGGGCTAAATCCATTAAAATATGCAGATGGATTGAACTGATTCTCTGATATTTTATTTTCAAGGAGACTGCAATCCCAGGTCACCCTGTAGCCATGGATATTCTAGGTTACTGGTGAGCACAGTTTTATGTGATAATGAAGATACCTCTGTTTGTCCAGAGACACTTTCAAATAATGGAAATCAACACAGATCCTCATTCAATAAAATAGAAATTGTCACCATTTTGCTGTGCTTCCGCCAGAGCAACATATGGTAGCACAGCTGACAAATATAATCTTTTCCTTTTTTTTTCCATTTCACATGCACATTTCATTTTGCAGAATACTAAGACTTTACATAAATTGTCTGTTAACCCCTTGCAGTCACAGCATTCACTGCTTGGGCTGCCTTAAGCTCTCAAATACTTGAAAGCTGGAGTTAAAATTCAGGCAACAGACAGGGAATGGTTTATGCCTTCAGCATATAGCCTACTTGCACCTTTCACAAGGAAAATCTGCTCTTTTTTACCTTCTTCCCTACCCAAACTTTCTTTTTAAGCAGAAACGGCCTACTTTAGCTATATGAAAGCTTACTGATATAGTAAATTGATACTCAATTAACTTGCTGCTTCTTTAGGTGTTTTTCAATGCCATAAGCCAAGTCACACATGCCCAGGGACTTTACACTGACGTAACCCATTTACACTGGTTGTACTAATGTGACTGTATAAAACTGAACTGTGTCCACTTTGCAATGCCAGTTTAAGATACTTTATTTGTTAGTCATTATATCCACACCCACATCAGCTTCTCCCCATTCTGGGCAGATAGTTCCCAGTGCAATAACCTTCTTGGTGCTTGGTGGCCTTTTCTGCAGTGGGATGCCTGCAAGGAGCTGCGTCTAGAGAAATCTCATGAGCTTTCCTGACTCTTCACCGGAGCCGATTCATTCATTTTACTCATGCCAGTTTTCAGCCTTTGTCCAGCCATCCAGGTGATAAACTATGAAAGCTCCACTCATAATTCTCATGGATACAAGCAGGATTCATTGAGTTCGACAAGGGGAGGGAGGTGTCTTTGCTTTTTCATAGGGCTTTTTGGCACCCAGTAATAAGACTCAAGGCTGCAGAGGGCATACAGGGGAGGTATTCACACTCTCACTAGAACTAGTAACTTGGTTGTCTAAATTAGCCTAAGCTAATTTACTCTCACTCTGAATCACCCTCTGGAGGATCCTTTCTCTCTCTGCTGAACATATAGGGAACCCAGAGAAACTAGTCCCTAATTTCTGTATTGTACAAGGAACCTAAAGCTGAACAAAATGAATGCCATCTAACAAGGATGGCTCCATTCAGAAACAGCAGTTGTGTATGTGGTATGACTTAGAGAACTCCAAATGGGCCAGCATGACTGTAAAGCAGAGAAATTCACTGTAAAGTGAAGCTGTTTGTTCCAAGGAGGATTATTTACAAAGAATAAAGCTTCTCATTTGTTTGGTTTAAAATCAGGTTGGCCCCAATTGCAATTGGCTTCCTTGGTATATGTTTGGATACCTACCCAATGTAATGTCTTGACACAGATAAGGCATAAATCATAGCTCTGACCACTTCTTAAACACATTTGCCTCCAATTTGTGAACAGAAAAGAAAAACATGCTTTTCACAAATGTCATTTGCTTCCTGACAGTTTGCAAAAGCATACTCCAACAAACAGTTGCTTTTAAAGACTGAGAGCACCTGCACAAGCTAAAAGGGAAGAGTGGGGGTTGAATCACAAACTTCTGACACACATGCTAAATATTCCACAATTAAAGGCTAACATCACACACTTCAAGGCTGCTAATCTGAAGTGCAACAAAGACATATGAAGGAAAGTCTATATAGGCCAAGCCCAAGAGTTAAATATGACTTAACGACTTGTGCAGATTAAGTCAGTTTTACATGCTTTCCTCAAACATTCGGTACTAGCTAGCAGCAGCATCAGCACATCAAACTAGATGGGGACCTTCAGGCTGACTCGGGCTGGATGTTCTTATGAAGTGTTGATACTTTGGCATAGCTGAAAACCTGAGTTCTCTGTTCATTACCTGGATTTTCAGCTGACTGGAGGTAAGTTTTACCTAGAGTAGGAAGGTCTCTGTCACAGTAAAACACAGCCTTGCTAATGGCAATCAACATCAAAATATTAGACACTGTCTGAAGGGGCTCATTTTAAGGGGAAAAAAATTGGTTCAGAAGCCTTTGATTTTCACTTGAATGAGTGTTTTGGAACATTTTGTTAGCTGACACATCTTGAGCATTTGCTTACTTTTTATGTTGTTCATTTCACAGACTGATACTTTCATATTATATCTAAACAAATTATCAGATCCCATCTCCATGAAAAACTGTATCATATTTTATTACATACTGTAAACAAAACCTTTTGGGGAAAGAGGCACATTATGTCTTTTACAAATCACTGCATTTTTCCAGATGTACGGTATGTTAGAAAACTGACACAAAAGATGTGAATTGAGTTAACGAGCCCTGCTGTATTTCCACCAAAATGGGCTGTTGGTTCATTTGAATAACTTTGACCTTTTCTGTTTATTGCCTTTCTGGAAAACAAAAAAAAAGAAAAACCACCCCAAAAACACCCACAAAAAAAATCCATAGCCAATCATTATGATGACCACAAGTCTACTCAGGCACCTTGACAGCTGAATCACCATCTCACATCAAGAGATTTAGCCTTGGGCATCTGGCTGAGCTGACACACATTAGTTGGTCCTTTTTACACATTAAATGTCTTTACAGTTTTCATATTTCTTCTGTTTTTACACTCTCCAGCTCTGCTTTGTTATAGAAGGGGAAGCTAAGATACATACTGCACAATGAACACCATTAACACCTTGCAATTCTTTGTTGTCTTTAAGATAAAACTAGACACAAGGGGGATGCTTAGATTTCAACAAAAAATACTACTTGTACCATATATTGGTGCAAGAATAGAATGAAAATAACAACCTGATAAAAGCCTAGAATTATAAAATTCACCAGAGAGTTTCCTTTTTAGTCACACTACAGGAAGGAAAAATAAGGGAAATGTGGGAGGGAAAAGCTAAAAGGACATTATGTCCCCCTGTACTTTGCATTCCCAGGCTTTTGTTGCCTGGTGCTCTAGAAGAACATTTTTTCCTAATGAGAGGGGAAAAATACCTTTGGGACACAGAAAAATTCACAAGCAGGCCTGATTCAGCAACCTGACTCACTTCACATGGGAATAGACCCAACTGGTTTCATCTCCTAGTTATGACTTCAGTGATAGCCACTTTAGGTGGTTTACTCATGCAAACAAACATTATTCCAAGTGAGCAGAGACTGTAGACTGGAAATGTCCCCTGCTGAGCTATGGCCAAATAGAAAAGAAAATGGAGGGAGGCTGAAATGTGAGCACTGAAAGGTATTTTTCAAGGCAAAGCTCAAGGGAATTTTTCAATATAGTCAGAAATCTATTTAGCAGTCTCTTTGCATTTTAAAATCTCTGGAAAGAAAATGTCATTTTTCTTAGATTCTACCTCCTTGCCAAGATTTGTACATCAGGAATAAGAAAGAAGAAAACATAGCAGACAGAGATTAATGAACACGAATGCACCAGCTTGGTCAAGCCATGTTTCCTGACTGTAATAATTCAGGTTCTTCTGACCTTTGAAAAGCTTTTCCACTAAAACACACACAAAATCTTTCCTTTTTGTTCAGCTCTACAGTATTCCCACCCATAGCTATGTCTTTTGCAGTCAAAGACGGAGACTACAAGCTGCAAAACGCATTGTGTTTTTGATTAACTGAATTAATTAACAAATATAAATACCAGGCATAAGGCTGGTAAATCTGTTTACCTGTGTTTATTAATTTAGACAGCAGGCAAACTACATTCTACTTCTTGAGAGTTAATATATTATATTCAATAATTCGACATGGTTGCATCTTGGACTTTCATTAGTACTGGGTATATATGAGCCATGCATTAATTTTACACCCACACATGGACATATCTGGCAGCAGCAGGAGGCAGAGGGCCAATTTAGGCATTTTAGACCCTTAGTGTGTCGGGAACTTTCCAAGCCAGTGCTGGGCTGCAGGAGAATTACCTCAGGGTGCATCTCACCCAGGCGGTGGACTTTGTCTGAGGAATAGCTGGCTTTTCTGCTGAGCACAGGGAGGGTCTGAGAAGTAGAGCTCATATGTTTTTCTGCAACCCTTTAGCCAATGGTGGTATCTTGAGTTTTCCTTTAAATGAAGAAGAGGCAAATACATGGTAATCCGTATTGGAGAAAAGCGTTGCAGAACTGAAAATGGGAGAAAGGAGGCAAAGAGAATGAAACTATCCACATGAACATTATCACTGCAAGAACATGACAGTCCAGGATAAATGGATTTAGTCTTCCATGCTCTCCTAGTAAAAAGCTGCTGATTGCTTTAAGACTGCCATTCAAAAAGTCAGAAATTGTGTTGATTCCAGACAACAATCTGTGTTGATCCCCACCTTCCCACTGAAAAAAAAAACAACAGGGATGAGGAAGAGAAAATTTGCGAGTCTGCTCCAGAGGAGTATTAGGGCTTGAGTAAAAAATAGCAGCACGTCTATGGTAGGGCAGGAGGGAGATCAGTACTCCACCTACTCTCTCATAATCCTGTTGAGTCATATTGGTTTAAAGCTGGCAAATTTCCCCAGTTTTCTGAAAAGAAAAAAAAGAAAACTAGGTATAAGAAAGTTTTGGATCCATATATCTTCATTTTCAGAAGTATCTTCAGGTATCATTGCTGGAGACTTTGTAGACTCCTAACTCTGTGCATCAGGGCACTGATCTCCATGGTCCATAACCCTAACTGTGGCTCTGGATAAAAAGGTCCAGAGAGCTGTTCTGGGCTATACAATTCAAATGAGGATTTATTGCATCTCTCTATATTACCATCCAATTAGCATATTCATTGCATGCCCAGTGTCTCCCACCAATCAGCTCAAAGGACTTCACAGATCATTGTTCAACATAATCCATCAGAAGATGAACTAATCCTAAACAGAGCTCCTCAAAATTTTCTGATTTTTAGTGTTTCAGTCACACTTTTTCAATTAATGTTTCTATTTTCAGTGAAAGATGTGGATAATAAAAAAACAAACCTTCACAAATTTTCAGAACCAAAGTTCAGCCTGTTCCAGTTTTAACTATTCCTCTTAGATAAATGTAAAATACTTCCCTAATATAGCATTTCTCAAAACAACAGTATATTTTGCTTGACAGCATGATCACAAAATTACAATGTAGTCAGTCCAGAGCAGGGAGAAACTGTCTTATTTTTCTGGTAAATACTACTGCTATTTTCCAACTTGGTATGATTGTGAGAGAGAGCTTAGGCAAAATAAATATATATAGTGCAAAATAAGCCATACAGACAGCAGGGGAGAATTTTTCAGACACCACTGGAATCTTATTAAATATTTAAAGTGAGAAGGCCCAAATTATCAGCCAAATCCGATGGCAGGAAATATGTGAGACTTTATTAACAGCTGTGACTGTATGTTTGTAATAACTTTCATCTGTTTCATGTACACCCAGGTTGTTCTTCCCCCATTTATCACCTCCACAATACTAAAAAGTCAATCAATGCCCACGGGTGAAAGCTCTGCCGGAGAAGCTTCCCCGCCCGGCACTGCAGGGACCACCACCAAGGGTAATTGAATTTCCATGCCTATTCAGCCCCGGGTCTGCGTGCTGACACTGCCAGCCGCCAGTGCCGGTTGGTCTCTGCAGAGTGCTCACCACTGCGGCATCAAGGGCAGCTACCAAGGGATGATGGGGTGGTTCTCCTGTGGGTAATGTATCGTGGAGTAAGTAGCTTAACCAAGGTAACCAACACATTGCAGAAAAGCTCTTTGCTAGACATCATATGAACAACCGTTGGCCATTATTGACTTCAGTGCAGTTTAAGCCTAAAGGATACATTAGAGCGACTACGCACTTATGTACTGGTTTCTGTGAACTGTTTGCTCCTTTCAGTATTGGTTGTCCCTGTGCACAAGCACACCATTAGATTTTCTTCTCTGTTTTCATTAACCTGTTGAAAGATAGTCTAGAAATCTAAAAGAGCGCTGTCATCAGAAGGCAGTGATTAACACTCAACTGTGATGTTTAAAGTTTAGCCTGGCAAATACATACTGTAACTGCTAAGGAAAAATATTCAGTGCAGATGAAAGGCGACGTCTTTCTTCCCCCTTATCATCGTGCCTAAATATCCCCTTTTTGTAAAACAGTTGAGCTGTTAAGTTCTATGCTAAGGCACGTACACACTTTGGAAAGGTAATTTGAAAGCGAGTTGAGCCATGACAAATAGGGACAGCTGGCCTAATTGAATCATTTGATCTAAGACAGCTCAACTTGGTTATCCTCACTGCAGCCCACATTGATATTAGCGAGTGAATCATTAGCCATGAAATCATGTCGACTTTCCCGATGCAGTGTTCTTGACATGACAGGGAACGCAGTCTGCCTTTCATTACAGCACCAATGAGTTCTTCAGTCTGTCATGAACGGAGAAAAGAAAGAAAAAAAAAAAAAGAAAAAAGAAAAAAAAAGTGCCTTGAAAACTTTTAGGCTCAGCAACAGAAAGTAATTTGCTCCTACATACATCATAGAGCAGCTAAAGGAAAGACCCTTTTGGAGGGTCTCAGGTTACCTGTTAGCCTCAGCCTCACTCAGCCTCCTGCGGCTGGCACAGTCTGCTGGTGGGACACCGGGTCACCATTTAGTAACCATTTCCTTATTTCCTAGGGCTTATTTCCTTTTCTTGTGTTTGTGCAGACAAGAGTCTGCAGTGTCATATGCATTTGTACAGGCTATTATAGGAGTAACTTCTTATCTCATAACTTTTGTATATTAACTAATAGCAGGCTAGAGCTGCATCTTTGGCACTTGGACCACAATTTTTGGCTGTTCTAAATGCTAACTGGACTGCTCCTAATCTAACTCACATTTCATCTATCCTAGCACAAAAATAATCACCAGAGTTATTTCCTAAATATCTCCAAGGTATTTAGGAAGAGATATCACTCCTTAAAGTCCTTCCTTGATTTGCAAACTAATGGGCTCATCCAGCTGCCATTGAATGGAATGGAAATTTTCCATGGGAACAGAGCCAAAGCCAGATCCCAGGCTCTTTTAACAGGCATAGGTGGACAAAATTACCTGATGGTTTAGATCAGATTATTGGTGGCAGGACCAGACAAACACAATTTGGGCAAAACTAGGAGCCTGATGAAATCTGGGTAACGTCCAATTAAGGAAGAACGACAGAAGCAGATTTTCCTTTTTTTTTTTTTTTTTTTTTTTTCAAGTCAGAGAGACATGCCAGCGCTGGATGGGGACAAGACTCAGACCTTGGAAAAGAGAACTACCATATCTTATCTTGCCAATAGTGGTCTAAATAGTATCTCTGTGATCTATCATGGAAAGCAGAAGAAATAAGCACAGGGGCAGGGGTATTTACAAATCAAACCCAAGTGACCCAAGCGATCCTAAAGATAAAGCTAAACAAATTGCAAGCCTGACAAGGTACCAGAAAGTCTGATAATGGCCCAAAAATCTTATTTTATGTGTGTGTGGGGGGTTGCTTAATAGGGTGTTTTCTGCCACTTAAAATATGACAGATAGGTGCAAGGATTTCATTTAAAAATCTGTTTCCCTGTAACAAGTTACTATCAGATTGGTAAACAGGGCTCTTTCCACCCCAAATGTGGAGTTACATTCTATGTCATGAAGGTTGGGAAGTGATCATTATTTACCAGAAGGGGAAAACCTTGCCAGCTTGCCTTCTGGAGAGATGGAAATATAACAGTAGCAAATGGGTAGGAGCTAATCAACATAGAAATCAGAGGTATGGAAGGGGCACAGACTTTTTCCAAAGACATAAAACAGTGAGAAAATTTCAAGTCATTGACACCAATGTTTTTCTCAATTTTTGCATTTTACAAAAAACTTTATCAGGATGGCTACTTAGGTTCAGTGAAGAATTTCTGTTCAGTACAAATCATCCAATGCTTAGGAAATGCATCTGACTGAGTTAGCATCCTAACTGCTTGGTTTTAATGGAGTAGTAATCCTTAATTGAGCTGTTTTGTGTGAATAACTATATAAATCATAGAGAAGGCAGCTATTTGTCTATTCTGGTGATTAGACTAATCACCTGGGATGTGGGAAACCTGTATTCAGGTGTCCCCTGTGCATGATAAACCATGTTTACACTTCAAAAACCACTAGTATATCCCTGTGGTGTCTCAGAGTGCGTGTGGGGATGGGTGCACAGGCCCGGGAAGCATTCCTGGTGCTGGACCTGAATTCATAAGCCCTGCACAGGCACCATGCTGCAGCCAGCAATCCTGGACTGCTCTCAGCAAATCTCAAGCCAGCTCGGTCCAAGCAGGGATGCCAGAGCTCAGGTATCTCCATGCCATGCCCCGCTGCATGCATAAAAGCAAGATCAGCTATATGCAAAATCAATTCCAAGAGACATGCATCTTAAAAGCCTCCAGAAGTGGAGCTACCACATTTCCCATATGTAAACCATCCCATGTTTATCCATTCCCCTCGTTAGAAAGACTTATTCACTCCACAGCATGAATCTCAGCTGCTCAACATCTTGAAGACTGTTGTTATATTTCCTCTCAGTCTTTCAAATCAAGATGAACACATCCCTTATTTTCCTAGCTATTTGGGAAAGATAGGGATGAGGTAAGTTTGTAACTCTAAGTTATGTATTTTTCAAATTGCTGCTCTGAGGTAGAAAAAAACCAACATGTGTCAGCTAAGCCTTTAGCAAGGGATTACTTCTTCACGCTTTGCAACCCAGGGCTCTAGGGAGATATACTTACCAGTTTTCTGCCATTGCTCATGCTTGCTACCAACTGATTAGCTGATGTGGCATATTTGTTTAGAATGTTAGTTTGTCTGCAAGAAAGGCACAATGATATGTAGGTCAGCCCAAATGTGTGTCAATGAAACTTTCATAGCATCATTGTCTTGCACTCAGTATATGTCAACATGCCACAGAAAAGCTCGTTCTGAAAGATTTTATTAGTTCTGAAGTTTTTCATTAGCAGTGTATACGTACATGTCTGTAAAGTATGTCAGATTCTCACATTTCATAGGGAGAGGAAAACATATGTATTTCAGAAATTTCTAGAACTGTCTCAGATGCCTTTAAAACATCAGAAAAGTGACAGTCGCTCTCCTGAGCTCTCCCAAAGTGACCAATGAACACGACTTTTTCCCTTGGAAAGTAGATCTCCTGCCTTTCTAAAACACAGAGCAAGCCCATTTTTTCACTTTGGACTGTTCAGATGGTAGTAGGCCTTAAATTCATCATGAACACCCATGACTATTTCCCACTCTGAGCTGCAATACAGTTTTTCAGTGCACACAGCCAGCTGCAAGGAAGAACATTTCTCTGTCAGCCCTTTCAGACTGGCTGCTGTAGAAACTGGAATTTGGGTTAGTACATTGTGAATGAGATGTCTAGCCTGCATGGGTCACATAAAAGCTTTTGTGGGTGCACGAACACATATATGCACCTTCGTAACACAGAGGTATCTCCCATTGCTGCCAACTCCAAGCATTCAAGCCCCAGTCATAAGACTGACTAAAAATTAATAAATTTTCTCTATATCTAAATACATATTTGACTATATTAAGGAAAAGTGCTGAACCTTCAGATGAATGAAATGGGTTAATTGTCATTGACCTTTTTGCAGATGTTGTCTTTGGAGAGCAACTCCATCAATCCAGCTCAGCCAGCTAAGCCCCTGCTGATTTTTCACCAGTATAGAAGCGGAAAATAGACAAGGGTAGAGTAGGCTATTCACTTCATGCATATGCTGCACAAATTTTCTGGTTTCATATTTCTAACACTTGATAAGCTTCAATTTTTTTTTTTTTCCCACCAAAATATTCTTGACAATAACAAGCATTGGTTTTCTGTACCTTGCTGCCCTCCTTTGCTACCAACTTTCTGATTGTTTTGAAAACTAATTAAAGAATGTCCTCAATGAATACAATTTTCACAATGTTTTCTCAAAAAACATGTACAGCTTCACTTCCTTGATGCTAACAATCAGCCATAAAACTCAGGTTTAGGGATCTTCTTTAAAAACCTTTCAAAATTACAGAGATAACATTGGCCCTGATTTCTTCATCTGTCCAATTTCCTCTAACCTAAAGATGCAAGGTTTATTTAGTACTTAAGAAAAGTGAATGTTTGCTGTCTTGGAAGAGTCTGATTTAGTAGCTTGTTTCAGCGTGAACCACAGTAATGTAATGCTTTTATTCACTGATGAATTTGAGAAGTACAGCGTTAATCACTCTCACTACCGTATGTCACCTGAATAATCAACAAACCCCAATGATACATGTTCCTAGATCCTGTAGAGTGCAATTTATCACCGACACAGAGCCTGTTTATTCTTGATTTGTCTTATTTGTGCAGAATAAGCAGGGAATTTACTGCATAAATAATGCTAGGTAGGTTTCGTGTAAACCAAAATACAAGGGGCTTGGACCTATTCAGAACCACATATGTCTCAAAGAGGCAGAAAAGGTGGGACAGTGGAACTTCAGTAGTGATTATAAAAATACATTTCATTTATTTATAACTTTCAAGAATATGCTGGTGAACTCTCTAGGATGGATTCTGCTACTCATGTAGGTCATCAGATTTCCGATGTTGACAGTCTCAACTGTAGTTCAGAGGAAAGTCTTTCACAAAACCACCCTTTGCTTTTATGGGTTTTTCTGTAATGTCATTTGCATATCCTTACCTGAGTGTATGAAGAAGGGTCTGTTCTTTGCACACTTTTGAGATGGTGGCAGGACAGCGAAACAGGTCCCAAATGGCAGGATCGGGACTAAAGTGGCAGTGATGCTGCTCTCTACCTCTCGTACCGCCTGATGCACGGGGCTGAGCATGCAGATGTGCTGCCCTTGCCCTTGCCATGTCTCCACCCTCCTCCAACACAGATCACAGAGGAGGCAGGATCTCACGCTGTATGTATGTTGTTTCTTCATTTCGTGCTGGGGTTAGGTTCCCGTCTGCAAACTGGTAGAAGCAGTGGCAATCTAGCTCCAAGCTTCTGTCTCCTAAGGATTTAAAATTGCATTTCAAGAAGAAATAATCCAAAAGGTAACAGTATCTGTCTCATTACTGAAAAACAGCAAGAAAGGATTGTGAAGCCTTGGCAAAGTGGCTCAAATCACATAAACTTAGACAGTTTTACATGTGAGACTGAAATCAACATATCTGGCAACAGGGAGTATTTAGCTATATAAAGGTGACCCATCAGTCACAAAATGCCAAAAGATAGACAAATGTTGAAATGACAAACTTGTATCACCAAGACATCTCTAAGCGATCTGACTCAGGCACTGCCATATATGGGACATAAATTAGATATTTGGTAATCCCTCAGGGACAGTCTATCAGCTGTAACTCTCATGCTTCTATATGTCAAGTATTTTCTGAGGTGAAGCTTGTTCAAAATCTCAACCTTACTATGTCTGAATCGTGCTGTAAACCTAACGAGGTTAATCGCAGTTACTGAAAAGGCAGAACTAAGGGAACATGACCAGCTTATGAAAGGACAGCACAGTACTTCATAGTTTTACTGGAAAAGTCCTTCAAATGGTCTTGAAGTCTTTCTACAAGCTCTGCAGCCCAGCCTGGGACAAAGTAGTTCATCCTGCCACAGATAAACAACTTTATTTAGAAATTTGAGGGCTATTAAACAAGGTGATTTTCCCCAGTGAATCAGCACAAATTTATTAATCCAGGTGTTACTCTAATTGTGATTCATTGGGGATAGGAACTCTGTTCAATGGCCCTCAAACTTACACTTCCATTTAGTGCTGTGCTGCAAACACAGGACTGGGAGCTAAGAGCTGGCTTAAAATCCTATATATTTCCTTATATTTTGCCATTATTTGTACTTAACTGTGTTAGCAATTCTGTTTTTATTTTTCTACTTATAAAGAGGTTGTTCACAGTCAGGTTTGCCCCTGTAATGTCTTGTACCTGCAGTACCATGTTTACTATTTCTCAATCATAAAGAAATACTTAAAAGAAGGAAAATCCACACCTGATCACAAAACAGGATTGGGACAGCCTCAGTCAGTTAGTGCAGACTTTACTGTCACAGACAAACATGTAATTTAAATCTTTCACAAATTAACCCCACTCCACTTGAAAAACACATATTCTTTTTCTTTCTTTGCAGTGGAAGACTGTTTAAAAACCCCACCCCTGCTCTAAGTATCTTGCCGAAGTTTCCAGCTACATCTTTCTTACCACACAGTTGACTCATTATAGTCTTTATCTTCACACTTTTAACAGTGTTTTTTTCCACTAAGCTTCTCTGCCATGCTGGAGGAGATGGACCAAGTGGCCACTTCTTTCAAAACCTCTTTTAAAATGCTACTCTACAGCAATGAACCTGTACAAGCACAGCCCACAGGCACCATACAGTGGGACCAGGTATCACAGAACATAGTTGCTCAGTGTGACGTTGCTGCATATCTGTGCAGTGCCAAAGTGATTCAATGTCTTATTTTCCACATCCCTGAAACTGTGCATGTATAAGCAGCAATGATGTTCAAGGAAAAACTGGATGGATCTACCCCTGCATATGCGTACAAAGATTTAAACTGAATTAAAAATAGTGGGGCACATGATACATGTGACAATTCTGCTCCAGTGGCAACACCTGTAAAATGCTGCACATAACTACAGCACCATGGAAATGTAAAGCTGTCGCTCAGCAGGACACAAGCATTTACCTAATGAGTTGCAGGTATCTGTCCACTGAGTAAACAGATACAGTCATGATAGTGGCCTTTCTGTTGCCCACCATCCATTTACTCCCTAAGCGCTGTGTATCTATGGGTTTAATTTTGTTTGCTGAAATCATTAAACAGGGAAACATTTGTATCTGGAATGAGTGTGAGGTAAAGAGAGACAGAGATTTAACACCAGTGGGTTAAGGAAAAGGGACCATCTCATTCATCTTTTAATGCCACCCCTCACTACTCAAATCTGTCCAGCATAGCTGTAACTTGCTGCTGGATGTTGAGACTATACTTCCAGATGTAGAGGTTTTGGCTTTGCAGTCCAATTTCCCCTGGCTCAGACGGGAACTTTATTTCAGTGTTATACCTGTCACTCTCAATGATTCATCTATATTGCTCAAATGAGCTGTGTAGGAAATTTATTCAGAGTACAGATATACCTATATAGGTTCAGCTCTACAAACAAGGCAAGGAAAACTAGTGCGCTCTGGTGAAATAACTACATAATACTACAAGGACAAAATTCCCATATTGATGCACTGAACTCGGTATGCAATAAGGGACTTCCATCTCTCTGCAGTTTCAAGCAGGTTAACACTTTCAGATGTTAGTTCCTTTCATGTTTGCTTTAAAGTTGCTATGCGTTGAATACATCATAAATACAACATGAATATAGTGAACTCTGTAATTTCATTCCTGGAAACTTCCCCAGAGATATCACCCCTCACCTTATATGTCCAGCTCACTAGAAAAAAATAAAGGTTGGTGTGAATTATCAAACAGAAACTGGCAGACTTTTAAAATTTATTATAAATGGTATTTAATGGAGTTCATTTTGGTATCACCAAAAAAAAGTAAAAAATATCCCATTGTTTCCGTCCTTTAATTACTCCCAAGATCACAAATCATTAGGATTCTCTTGAATACAGTAGCGCTACACATCTTTTCAGAGGTCAAAGATTTATCCATTATATTTTGCTGTGGTGACTGCAGAGTGACTGGAAGTTGCCAAAGCATCCAGGCTAGGGAGAGAAACACAAAATATTCATGAAAACTGTCCACAGCCTCCCTCAAACAAGCGCAGAAGTGGAGCCAGGCACCCACTGCTAGCTCTGGACTTTGTCTAGCTGTAGGGGGCCTGCCCATCCATACCACCCATGTATGGATGAAACAAGAAAAGGGAAGGTCAGGAAAAAATTGGGGAGGAAGCTGCATGGCATGACAGGAGATCTGCGTTTGAGCAGATGCTGGTAGCCACTTGCCCAAAGCACCTCGGTGGTGGTTGCTGCCGTCTCCGCTCAGTTGGCCGCATCTCCCCTTTGCCAGCAGATCGGTGACCTCAGGCACTCACTGATAACCACTTCCTCTGTTTCATCTCTCATGGTTAGCCAAAAACCAGGACAGGTCAGAGGGCCTCTTTTACCTCTTGAAAGAGTTTGGGTTTTTGAAAGGATTTAGTAGCCCCAGTCCAGATTTGCAAAACAGGAAACACTGTCCAGAAGTCCAGCCCACAGTGTTAGCCTCACTGACTCCAAAGGATAAAAAAGATGATATGATGATGATGATAATAATAATAGCAGCTGGTAGTTTGATACATGGTTCCCCAAAGCCTAGAAAGAGGAAGATGTTTTCAGAGCAGCTTCCAAATTCACATGTAAAATTAGAAAGCCAGAGGGCCTCGACAGTGGAAGAGAGAAATAAGGAAAGGCTATGACAACTTAAAGTAAAATGAGACATATGATCGATTTGTAATGTAAGGTTACTTTTTCAATTAATTTGTTTTCATGCAAATCCCCAAAATCCCCATTGCAGATTTTTAATGTTGGCAATTTCTGCTGTTTGTATTTTTTCGTACCTGATAAGGAAATGAATAGGACTTTGTTTGACACTACATTTTAGTTGTATCTTTTTATGAAGTTCCAAAGGAGTTTTCTGAGGCTGAGCCCACAAAGGGAGTCAGTTGTATGTTCATAGCATACTGCAAGTTTGTCTATAAGTGGAAGTCTAATTGAATTTTCTTTATACAATATTAACTAGTAAAGAAACTCTCATTCAGCCACTTCCAATTTCCATCATGAAAAAAACTCCCAAAAACTTAGAGGCAAAAAATTCTCACATGCTTGTGCCATTCTTTTAAAGTATAAATATTAGAAATTAAGAGAAAGCTCCCACTTTTCCTTGTCACATTCACTGTAATCTGGATAATATGTGAGTGAAGACATTTACTTTCATTTTGAACACAAGCCAGAAGCTGTAGCTGGACTTTAATCACATATTCCTGCAAACTTTTAGGAATCTTTCCCTTTTCTCAGTCATATAGTTTGTTCCTTTAGAAAGTTACGCTAGTTTAACAACACTTCAGGTCACTACTAAGGATTAATGTGAGATCAAGAGCAGAATGGAAAAAACCTGATTTCCATTTAGCTTAAAATAAAAAACAAAGTGGAAGAAATTGATCCTGTTTTGAACATTTTTCACCACAGCTAAGGTGAAAAGTGTGATGCCACTGTGATTGCTATATTACTAATGACTCACCATAACACACAAATTTTTTGTTATGCTACTTTAAGCTAAAAAACTTTTCATTTCTTAATCAAACTTACTATCACTGCAGAACCTGAACATCAATAGCTCTATTCAAATCTCAGCCAAATGAGGTTTAACATCCTAAAACTTGAGAGCTTCCTTAAATGTTAATTTAATGTGTGAGGTTTTTTCCCAGATTAATTTCAGATTAATTTGCATATAGGTATTTGTGCAGCTCAAGCAGTATCTTCCCTTTCTGTCAGTTCCATCATCTGATGGACTGTGGAAAGAAGAAAATGTATAGAGAAGATGTACAGTGATGAAGTAACTTGAGGAAGATTTAATTACAGACTATTATTACATATTTTGCCCTGGGAAGCATGAAAAGGTAAGAGTAACATAAATTTGCTAATGATTAGAGTGATAGAAGATACTGGAACATCTTAGATAAATAAAGTGGGCAGTTTGAAATGGCAGAGCAAGGTACATGACTATTATTAATGCTACTGCACTCACTGCTGAAATTTAAAAATGGTTTGACAACATAGTATGCTTTCTGCGCATCAGATGAATTTAATATTTCTACTAGCACAGTTAAAAATACATAAGAAATTTCAGAAAGTGGGTTTATGGGTGTCTGAGGGAAATCACCACAGATGGGTATGGGAATTCTGAACTGTTGTGAAAATTGCTAACACTTGCAAAACACTAGCTGAAAGAAAACAGAAAAACATTCTTGCTGCTCCCAGCATAATCATTTATTTATTAGGGACATGCCATTTATGTTTGGAGCTTTTTCGTATGTTTCCAATAGAGTATGTCTACAGGGAGAAGTTAGAATGAAGCAAGTTAGGGCTGAATATATAGTAAGGTTCAGATCCAGAATCTTACCAATTATTTGTTTGGGGCCCCTGTAAATCTGACCTCCATACCATGGTTTGGATTTCCATTGGTAGCAATAAAAACCCAAATTCAGTTATTGGGAGGTTATCTCTGCATCACGTGCCTCCTTCCATGTTCCTACAATGCAACCTGTTATATTTCCACCAGGTACTTAAGAGCTGGTCTTCTAGAACTCATTAAGCACTTCACATCCCCATAACAGGTAAATGGACCTGTTACTGACATATGTTGCAGAAGATATCCTAACTGGCCAAGAACTACAAAATTAGTGCTATGCTGTCCCCATGGGATATGGCAAGGATGGCCACCGCTCTCCCCTGAGCCTCCAGCACAGAGCCTGGGTGTGGTGGTGATCCCCCATGCTTGGATGTTACCACTCAGTTCTTCTCCAGCATCTTCCAGACCAGCCCGTGAAAGAGAGCAGCAGTGGCAGCCCAGAAAGCCACACCATTACTTCCATGTCAGGATACTTCAAGTATAGTCCCTAGGGCATGGGAAGGAGCTCTCTCAAGAGGAGAGAGACAATACGGTTTGCCCCTTAAAAAGAAGAGCCAACCATGTGTAATAGGGACAATGGCTGAAATCACTGACTGCCAAGAAAAACATTGTTTTGACTGGGGGCCACAAGAGAGAAGCATAAAGCAAAAATCATTAAATAGCTAGAGCAGGGCAATAGCTACTACAAAACAATCTGCTAAAAATGGCAATTCATGATAAATCATTCTTACCATCGTACCCTAAGTGCTATCTCATCATAGCTCACAAAATAAAACATTGTCAATCTGAGTAATAATAAAACAAACACTGAAATCATACCACAATATTGACAAAATGTAAGATAATCAACAAACTATTAGAATGGGCCTGTTGACTCAAGCAAATGGAATGTAGTAGAACAGCTGTTCACTTTATCCTGCCCATAAAGGAAAACCTTGGTGACTCACTGAGGGCTTTATGAATTACCAGCTTTTTTTTTCCCCTCCCTGGTATAAATAGAATTCTTCAGCTCTGTCTTGTTTGTCCAGCTTGCACCTATCTCGACTCTGCTTGCCATAGCAAGTGCTGTTAAACACTCACCACCTTCAGCAAGGAATGAGATAAGAAAAAAGTAATCTATTTCCAAAATTGTAACAGTGAGTTTAGTGATTTAGCTTCCACCAATGGGCAGAAAAGAGCCTAAGAGCTTTTGGGAGCCTTTTCAGCTTCTGCATCAAAATGTAAAGAGGTCCAACGGGAGCAGAAATGAGATTTTGTTGACTGATGCCAGAATATATTCTTATTTGGGCTTTCAGGAAGATAGTATGGTAATAAGCATGACTTAGGGGAAACTACAGCCCAAAGAGTCAATTCTAGATCATTGCAATGATCTCAAGCATAATTTTTCCCTGTTCAGGAACTTGGAGTAACAGAGACATCATAGAGCAAAACAGATGGTTAGGGGCACTCCCTAGGGATTACAGACTTCCTTGATTTTTTTAGCATTGAGTCACAGCATGGTGCAAAGACATTTATTTCCCCAAGGACCTGCGCTTTCTAGAAAAAAAAAATATTGTGTTTATCATTGGTTTCACTACTAAAATGGCATTTAGTATGCTGTGTGCAAAAACACTCAAATAATCTCTAAGACATTGCATAGCAAAATAGAATATATCTAAATTGCTCCATCATTGCAATTATAAAAAACTACTCAAGGTTGGAAAGTTAAACTAGAGGAATACATTTACATAAGCATGACTGCATTCATTTTTGATGGCTGATACCGAGTAACACAGTGAAGAGCCCAGAAAAAGGCAAGGATCTAGCCTTACCTTTTGAGACAGCCAATTTGAGATGTAGCCCAGCAGCTCTCATGGGGAGCTGTGAAGAGGAACCTAGCATTTTAAAAATTAACTGTTTGTGGAGAAAGTAAGAGACAAAACCAAGAATAAAACTCATAAAGCACCAGTAACTGTAGAGGAGGAAAACTCTGCCAGTATAGGAGGGACCAAAAAAATCCTGAAAACCAAAACCAAACAGAAAAGCTCAGACAACTAACCAAAATTAAAAGTAAAATATTTTTGTAAATTTTCTTTTTATTTATAACATATATAAATGTTCTTGTTCGACATGTGCAAACAATGCACTGGCATTGTGTTAGCTCGCATACTAAGCTGATGTAAAACTTGGGTGATACTCTTCGTCGGGTGAGAGCAGCAAGCTGACTTATGAAGGATGTTGTGTCATCTTCAGAGCTACACCTTTACGGCCATGGCTGGGGTCTGTCTGCTGCCACAAACAGCTCAAACTCACCAGTCTCAGCTAACAAAACCTGTTCTCCTGGGAAACAGAGGTCATTTCCAACAGGTAATTTCCAAGAGGTGTTGGGGTGAGGGGAGGGGGCAGGCAGGGCTCCACCACCACCACCACAGAAGATGGGTGGTCGATGGGCATGTTCCCAGCGACCAGGCAGGAACATCCGGCTGGCAGTTGCTAAGAGACAGCACATGCCAATGTGGCTTGAATGGGAGCCAGCCAAAACGGCGGGGCTGCGGGAGGGAATGGCTCACACCCGGAATACCGACTCCTGGCGTCTTTTTCCTCTGCTCCTGATGGCTTCTTAGCATGGTGGGAGATGGTTTCGATTGGGGAGGCCTTTGCATGAGCAGCAGTGGCTTTGCCAATTCTCCCCAGTCCTGCTTCGTAACATTTATTGATAATAGCAATGTGTTAATTATAAGAGACTTGCTTGTGAATCCAGCAGGAAGGAACACATTGCGGTACAAAATGTTCCCCTTGCATCAACATGCACCACCCACCTATTTTCCTCCTATTTGAATTACTTTCCATTTGATTCTCAATATTGCCGCTTCTCTTTTGTGTTTGCCAAGGAACCAGAGCTAGTCGGACAGCAGAACAGGTCCTCCAGACAAAAGCATCACATTTGGCTCCCCAGGAGCTCTCTGATGCAAGAGCACCGGGAAACAGTCAGGCAGCTCTGAAAATCTTCGTGAAACTCAAGAGCTCCTTGGAGTTTAGTCTCAAGGCTGGTTGCCAAGGGTAAGCCAGAAGCATTTTATTTCAAAAGTTTCAGGCATGTCAACAAGGAGAAGTCCACTTGTCTGCTCTGTTCAACAGACACATTCACATAAGCCATAATTAGTCGCAGAATAAGCATTAACATCATTCTCTTACAAAGACCTTTCTAACTGCTGCAGCTAGAGATTTTAGCCAAAATTGTTTCTGAATTTTTAAATTCAGAGTCAGATTTCCACCCTGGACTGGAAGGCAAAAGAGTCTTCCTTCATCAAATATGAATCCATGAGCTGTGAAGCCGCATTTTAGAAGCAGTGATGGCCTGTACAAGGTTCATGAAAAGCAAGATAAAAGCAGAATCAAAAGTGCCACATAAACCGATTTTTTTTTTTTCTTGAACAAGTGCTCTGTTTTCTGAGCACCCTCTTTCTACACAGAGGTTATCAGCAGTCCTGGCTCTGCAACAGGAGTCATGCACAGCCCACCATGCAGAGACCCAGCCACGTCCCAGCTGGCAAACAGGGAGGAAGGAAAGGTCTCCTCCTGTCTTGGATTCCACAAAAGCACATCTTCCCACTTTCCACAGAGAACAATATTAGAAGGAGTTACCTGCATTTATCACTGAGGAAACTGAAGGTTTCGACAGTAAGAAGTCAAATGTGAATTGGTCTCTGAATGCTGACCTAAAGCCGCTAGCAGTATACTGAATTTCTTGCTTTCATCTTTTGTCAGGTCTCTTCTAAACATCATTGCAGTCACCCCAGAAGAATATAGGTGAGACACTTTATAGGAGTGGTCATGTTCAATTACATCAGATTGTCTCTCAAAAACCAGCAAACAAAACCTCTAAACATTCAACTTCCTACCTGAATTTAAAAAAACCCCATGTGCATAGTGCCTACCACAAAATACCTATTCGGAAGACAAATTATAACAGTGGAAAAGGAGATAAATAAAGTGAAAAAAAAGTATTTTAAAATTGCTGTCTATTATTCAATACATAGTTTACTGCTGATCAGAATAATATCTTTGGGATATTTCCCCATCATTATTTAATTTTCTGCAACTACTTCTTTCTTCTAAGATGTTATGTACACTAATGCAGCACACAAAACTTAACATACAGAGTCTTAAACCAGAAATAAGAGACATTCTATTAACAAACCTCAGTTAATATATCTATATAATCACACATTTTTCATACGAGACTATCCAAAATAAGGTTTCCTGGGAAGCTAATCTTTCACTCACATACCTAATCATTTTTAGATTGTTTAAAGCTTACCAGATAGAAGTTGTAAGAGCTTTAATAGGCATTTTGCCGGTTTAATAAATTACCTTTTGAGGGTTGCATACCATCTTATAAAATCAAACCTTAAAAATATAAACTAAATGTCCAGGCCTGCAATCCTTTATCATAGCAGTACCACTGAGATAAATGAAATGATACAGTGGCAATGAGACATCAGAATGGACTGTTCATATCCTATGTAGTCTTCCCCTGAAAGCACATTATTTTCTGACTTTATATAGACATAATCCTTAATTCACCCTTGGTTTGGCAACTTCCCCCAGTGGGGAGAGTTACAGACTAAATGACAGTACAATAAGGACACAGTGGCAGTCTGATTTCTGAATTCACTGGTTTTTGTCAGTTTTTGTTACAATATTAAAATTATTTAAATCTGGGCGTAGTTTTTCTGTGAAGCAGACAGGCTATTGACACTGTGTGACATGGGTGACTGGGGGAGATTTTGCATGTCACAATCTATTTGCACTTTGACTCTTCTACCTATGGATCTGTTTTTAAAAGCTTCAGTTTATACTATGTTCCTGCAGGCCATTTCTTTGAGTTGATGAAGCAAATAATGTGGGGGTTTTTGTTTTGGTTTAACACAGCTTTTAAGGGGTTGTCAGAGGAAGACTGATGAGAGGTTAAGAATTTCTTTTTGAAGTTGTACAGAATTACCAACTAATGAGTTGATTTCTTTGATGGGTCTTTTATAGTTGGCTACAGCTGGACAAGAATCAACCACAAAGGGATCTTGATTTTGTTCATCGTTAATTCCAACTCAACAGATGAAGTCTGGCTATCATTGTCACCTTCACAGTTTGCCTTTGTATTATGTGAAGCTCGTGTACTCAATTAACAATCTGATTAGCAAGTTCTTGTGTTCTTCAAGTAGCTTTCTTTATTACTGCCAACATATCAGGTCCTTCAAGCAGGATTATAAAACCGTAATACTTTTTTGGCAATGACATAATTTATAATGCTAGTATTTAAGATACTGAAGCACACAGGCCAGCAGGGGAAGTTAGCAATGAACGTCAAAGAGATATTAAGAATCACATAGATATGGAGAGAGTAATTTTGTTGAAAGTTACAGCAGAATTAATCTTTTTACCCTCTTTTGTACCAAAGCTGTGTGTAATGAGGTTTTTAGTGCTGCCACTTTTGTTCAAATTATCAAATTCTTACAGAACGAAAATAGAACAAGAAAGATCTGGTTTAGCAAAAGGCCCAGGTGTTCTGGACTCTGGTGCAAGTTTAAATCCTGCTCTGGACTGGAAACTGGTACTGATGGCTGCTTCACAACAAATAGATGCCACAACCTTCTTGGTCCCTCTTCTCCAGTCCGAAGCCTGGAACCGCTGTTCCAGGAAGTCAGACCAAATGGAGATGACACAGCAATGACTGAACTTGACATGGTTTAGAGTTTTGCTTCAGATTTACTTGTTTTTTAAATAAGAGTAAATACCAGAATATTGAATAAGATTTGGTTGGTGATTAACAATTATGTCAGACTTGTGCCTAAAGAGGGTATATTTAGCTTTAGTCATATTGGATATGCGTGAAAATATCTTGTTTCATTTTATAACTGCATCCAGTCCCAGACAAAAGCAGAAGCAAATATACAAAAGATGATTATGACTTTTTAAACCAAGTTATCCTATTACAAACACACAAAGAAAAAAAGAAAGACAAAAGCATGGGGGTGAAATCCATTGCATTTACAACTTTACTTACAATGATGTATTAATGTTTATTTTTTTCTGTATCATATCTAGCAGGTACAAACTGAACCATTCTATTTTTTTCCCATGATTATCTGAAAGGGAAAGTTTTGTATCCACTTAACTTTATAAATATTCAGAAGCTCCTATTTATTAGATCACTTCTATAAAATAACACAGAAGTATGAAACTTTTCCTATTCCCTTTGTACCATCACGTCATGTTCCCATAACACATTACGAGACACCCCTGCTACCTTAGTGTCTAAAAGTTGAAATTCACAAAATTTTAAATTCAGCACACTGAAAGCAGTCTCTTCCTTCACACTGTCCTATGGAATAGGCCATTGAGATACAACACCAGACTGGACCCTGCATGCTTCAGAGGATGCTGTATTCCTTGGAGAAACATAAAATGACAAGTCTTTCTAGAAATATAAAGGTGAAAAGAAATCATAGTTTTTCAAGGAAATGCGAGCACTTTTATTACTGCTTTTAAAGGTTTATATAATGCTTTGCACTTGAATAGCACTCTCTACTCAGTGATCCCAAAATCCTTCGTAGTAGTGTATTTCACTTTGTGACAGCCCAACGAGATAGGTAGATAACACCATCTCCTTTACATAAATTGGTCAGTGAGTCTGAGAAAGTTAAGCACCTAATTCAAAGCCCATTAAGCCAAATGAAAAGACTCCCAGCAGGGTTTTGGTCAGTTGCTAATGAGACGTCTCAGGTCATACAAAAAATTTGTGACAGAGAGCAGAACTCAAGTGTCCTTATTCCAAATCATGTGTCTTAGGTAGACATCGTCCACCTTCCATATAAAAAAGATTTTTCAAAGGGCACATTTATGCCTGTCATCCTCGTAGAGGAGTGTCAAACCTGTAAGGTGATATTACACAGATTAAAGAAATAGCTACACAGCAGAAGGTCCCAGGTGGGCACAGAGAGGTCTCGCAATGAACAGCTATCCGAATCATGGTTCCAGGAAATTAAGGCCATATTTCAGACCAAAGTGACCCAAGTGTGTGCTGACCATTTTTATATGTACGGGAAATCTTCACCAAGTGAAGCATGGAGAAATAAGAGGAGGAATAACAGGAGGAATAATAACCTGATGGGAGGGGGTAAAGAAGTCATAGCCAGACACTTCTCAGAGATTTCCAGTGACAGGACAAGAGCCCATGAACACAAACTGAAATGCAAGAAAAAACTTTTTTACTGTAAGGGTGGTCAAACACTGGCACAGGTTTCCCAGAGAGGCTCTGGAGTCTCCATCCTTGGAGATACTCAAAACCCAACTGGACAGAGTCCTGGACAACCTGCTCTGGCTGACCGTGCTTGCCCAGAGTTGTTGGACTAGATGGCCTCCAGAACTAACCTTATGCTCAAAGGATTCAATGGTACCTAAGACAGAAGAAACCCTCCTGGGCTGCTCAGAATTTAAGCATGCTGTGCAATAGCAGAAAGCCTTGCAATCATTTTACAAGACGAGAAGTAGTTGTAAAGCTTCCTCCTTTGTTGACCTCTAAGCTCCCCATCCACCTTGTGCTGCTCCTCCAGGTCTCACACCATTATCCATGACACTGCAGTGACTACTGGGGAGCAGGGGTGTGTGGGGGTACTGGTGTGCTGTAGTTTAGACATGCTGTAGTTCAGAGATCCACCACACCCAGAGTGATAAATGTATTGCTTATAGCCAGCTACAGTGAAATAACTCTTTACTCAACCATTTTTCGTAACATTCAAAATGGACAGCTCTTTTTCAAATAATCATTTAAGAGAAAGGTAAAGAAATGGGGGGGGCGGGGGGAGGGGAGAGAAATACCTTATATTTAATCTGCCTACACTTTAACTGTAAGGATTTGTCTTTCCCTTTACAAATTCTGAAAGACCTGCTTTTTGATGTATTTTATTTTTCTGCATATCTTACTTCTCAGGTTGCATTTTTCAGAAAAATACTTTCTTAGAAGCATGCATTCCTTTTATTGTTAACCTTTTAAGTCCTTTTTAAGTCCTCCCAGGGACCTAGGCAAATTCAGACTTTCTTTTCAAAACTTGTCTAATTCTTTCTGTTTGAGGGGCAGCATCACTTCACTCCTTTGAGGATACAAATGTCTTACATGAAACTGGGGAACTTCTGTAGTGACAAACCAGTTAGTGGTCACTGTAATGATTCTTGAATTTTATATCACCCTGCACATTAAGATGCATATCTGACACAAGCACACACATGGATTAAATTCCTACCTCTCTATTATCTCTTGGCTGGTACCAAACACAAGGGCTGCTGGCTTTCTGGGAAACACAACAGAGCTTGAAATATTTGACCCAATCAAAGGACAACTGCAGTAATGACAACTTGGGATTTCATGCCTAGTGTGTCTATGCCCCTCTTGTAAAGCTCAAGTCCTTTTCTTAGATGTATCCCTATGCTTTCCTTCCTGAATCAAACATATGTGTTCAGTAGGAGCAGAACCTTTCCTTTTCTGCAGTGTCTGATCAAAGTTTACTTTCATCAGCATACAGCTTGACAAAAGTGGTCTTTATCCATGAATGGGGATATCCAACTTAACACCCAAAAAAGCCCCAAACAATGCTGTATTTTATTTATGGAGAAACTTACAAAGTATATATTTGTAACAAATAAACTCCTCAGAAAAGAACTAACTCTCCTGACACTGTATCTCTTTAGCTATTACATATATTCCTAAGCTAAGGAGAAATAACTTTACTAAAAACATAAGTAATTGATATACTTACGTCTATTTAAAGCTAACTAAAGCCATACTACAAAAGCCAGCTTTTTGAAAGTCATGCTCGCACCCCTCATACACATTTTAGTCACCACAATCCCATACTAAGTGCAAAAGGTAGAGTTAACAACACATTTCCCTGAAATGGCAATGAAGTGCAGCCAAAATAGAGATAATTATTTTAATTAATGGTAATGATTTTAACGGTTGAACATTTTAACTAATTAATTATGATTGATTGCTTGTTACTAATCAGGAATGTGATTCAAAGTTCTAATTGAAAACCTGAGAGCAATGGGCACTAAAATATGATATACTTCTGCTGAGAGAACAGGCATTTATTTTTGATATGAAACACTTCAAACTAAAATTCATTTTGACATTTAAGATGGCCAGAAAATAACATACAACTCCTTCACAAGAGGCTTTTCACCCACAGACACAGGAATCTGAAAATACCCAGATAACCAACTTAAATAAAAATGGGATGCTCTTTCTGGTCTTGTTTAAAATCTGCTTAACCCTCCTGTGCTACATTCCCTGTCAACATGGCATCATGCTGTCATACTTTAGTACACGAGGGAGAAGCTAACTGCACAATGTTTATTCAGGAAATGAACTTACTGAAGTAGCTTTATAGATCTGAAGCTGTTCTAAGGAACTCAGCGAGGCATTTATTGAATTAAATAGCCCCGCGATCTTCTCCTGTGGATACAATCTCTCACCAACACACTACTGCTGGCATCCACAAGCCTGGGTTGAGGAACACACTGGTAGACCAGCATCTTTCGTACCAGAAAATCTCCCATTGCATCTGTATGCCTGGAGGCACAGGCAGCACTGTGAGGGGACTCTGTTCCTCAGAGCCATAGGGTTGCACCCCAGGGACTTGGGGCTATGGCTTGCTCCCCCACCAGCAGCCAGGCAGCTGTAGGGTTTACCAGACACCGCTGTCTGCCCCATTGCTGCTAACCAAAAGGCCGGGCTGCTCGCGGAGCAGCTGCTGGACCACTGCAAATGGCAGCGGGGTGTGTCGAGGAAAAGCAGCCCCGGTGCCAGGCTTCCCAGAGATGCCAGGGGTGGCTTGGCAGCTGTGGCATGGCCGAGCCATCTGTCCCACAGGCTGAGCACCACCGCAAGGATGGTTGCAGGAGGACTGAGAGCCCTCCATATAAATCCTTCGACTGCAAGGAGAGGAAATCAAGTGGCACGAGGGACGGTTTGGCATTCTCCTGTCATCGGGAGTAAAGGAAGGTTGCCTCTGAAAGGGGTAGCCCTGTTTATACGCTTATCCTGGCCTCATTTTCTCTGCCCTTCTCCCAGCTTTGAATCAGATTTAGACATCCTATGGCAGTGAGACAAGTCCATTCAGCAAGCTGATCTGGCAGATAACTTATCTTTTGGGGAAAAGGGGGACAAAAGTCCCTAGCAGCAGCATCCCATAGTCAATGGCTTAGGTGGAACAGCCAAATGCCAGCACAGAGAGCAATTCACAAGAGGCAGCAGCCCCTTGAACAAGCCACCTCGGGATGTGAGCAGGAAACATTGCAGAATGGGAAGGTCTGAAGCAGCCCGCTTTCCAGGAAGGGGATATCAAATGCCAGGCTGAAAGCAGATTCTCTCTCATAAATATATAGTGAGAAATCTTCCCCTACTATGGTGCCTCCCTGCAATGCAAGTCTTAATTAAAAAAAAAAAGCGGAGCTGGCTTAGGAAGAAGGGGCTAAAAGCAAGAGTTGTAGTGCCGCCAAAATATCTCTAGAAGAACCATGAAGCTGTTTCACAGTTTTGATAGAGTATTTGCTCCCCTGTTAGCTGATTTAAAAAAAGGAGAATCCCCAAAGTACCATTTGGCAACTACTATAAATAAATGTTGCAGACATAATATTGCTTTCTTCTTCCAAAAAAGTATTAATTTTCACAATAAATGTATGGGTTAGAGACATGTAGAGTTGGATTAAGAGAATGTGACATTTAAACACAGCCCTGGTACTGCTGGTACCTGTGAGACTGCCTGGGGTAGGCAGTGGTCAGTCTGAAGTGGTGGTTGTAGCGAGGAAAGATCCAGCCCCACACCGAGCAGGCAATGCCATGGGACAGTATGGCTACTGCTTACAAATGTGCAAATGACTGGAGTAAGCACCATGCAGAGGATGGAAACATGAGGACTCTGGCCATCTCCATCAAGTAGCTCAACCCCCAGATTTGGGGCTCTGACGGCTTTTTGTCTGGCTCAGGGTTCAAGTTCAGACAAACCAATGCAGTGATTTACCCTGGGAGCATGATTTTAAGATTGTTTTGTAGATCTGAACGTTGTTTTAATCTAAACTGCTATTTTCATCATAGATCTTTAGTGTGTGTTGTGGGGATCAGGGTGGAGCAATTCACCCAAATTTCTAGATGTTTAAATTCATTAGGCACCTCAATGCAGAGCCTGAGAATCCTTGGGCACTTAAATCTAATCTCATACACACAACCAAAAAAATATATGGCATCAAGTACCTTGTCCTCATCCAGGCCTAAGCAGTCATCCCACCTTAGCTCTGCCTAAGTCTTCCCAAAACCCAAAAGTAGTCTGACCTGTGCTTAGTTACAATAGTACTTACCCCTGAGTTTAGCGGCTCGACTGCTCGCATGTGCATCAGGTGCCCTGTGCCCACAGTGCTGAGCTGTCTGCAGGACACTGTGCTCCCACCCCAAAACCAGCCAGGAGTGGCAGCTCAGGAACTGATTAATGAGTGGACCAGACATCTCTGATTTAGCCATGGCAATGCCCATTGAAGGAATACAGGCAGAAATAAATTCATTCACCTTGATTTCCCATCAGAGATGTACCAGTGCCCCAAATTCAGTCCTACCTTTCTTCTCATCACAGGCTGAGAAAATTTAGCAACTCAGACATGCAAATAACTTTAAAGATTTTAGCACACTTCTTCCTTAATTATTTGCACCATGGTAGAGGTATGAATTCCCTTCCATGTCACTCCTATTGCATCAGTTCATTGGTAGAGCTGACCAGCAAACACTGATAAATGATAGAGCACTTGCATTTTTACCTTCTGGAAGAGACAACTGAGAACAGATTCTTTCCTGGCATTACCCCTCTCTACATCCAAGGAGCAAACTGGGGGAACCACAGCTTCAGGGAGTATAGCTGCTAGCCTAAAAAGAAGGACAAACTGGGAGTGCAGCATAGAAAGAACTGTGCCCTTAAGTTTACTATTTGTATGTTGAGCTATTTAGCTGGGGAAAAAAAAAAATCATATTTGCTGATTGCATAAATAATCCCCAGAGCTGCAGTCCTATGTGTTCTGTTCCTTTGAAGGACTGCCGTATTGTATTAGCAGTCATCAGAGGAAACCATGCCTAGAAACTTCTCTGAAAAGCTGCAGCACTTCAAGAAGGATCAGAAAGAAATGTCACCAGGCAATACTCCTTCTTGCCCCTTTAGCATAATGGCTCAGGAGAGGGAGATTACAACACGTTTTCATCATGAATATCTTGTGTTTGAGCAAGGAGCAATTTCCTGACAGCTTTGATTCCAAATTTCAACATTATGTCACTTGCTGAAGTATCAGACACATCATTAACCAGCTCTAGCAGGTTTTGTTATGATATGATGAGTCAATATCTGCCTAGAAAATTTAACCCATTTTTCACTCTCACATGTTTTGAATGAGCTCTATCCTGGAAATGTCTGCCTTTCTGAACAACATTTCATCTGAATCATAAAATACCTTTTGATGCCTTAGTTTTATACACAGCACTGGCACATGCTCGTGCCTTATTATCTGGAATTTCCATGAAGTTGCTCTATACAAGATTCAGGGTGCTTCCTAGATTTAGCTTTAATTGTGCTTCCTCTCAGGCAGCTAAGCATTATCCCCCACCCCCAATTTCAGAAGAAGGGAGAGAGCCGTGATATCTCACTGACTTCTGCTGCATAGCTGTGGGGTTGGGCCCTCTGAATAGCCAGCTGCCAGGATGCACAGCAAGCTCAGACCACTCTTGCTAGGCTGCTACTACTGGACCACCCTTTCTTTCTCATTGCACAGTTTCTGTGCACTACCCCAAATTAAAGGACGGTCACAGGCTGTATGAAAAGTGCCATTTCACAGCAGATTTGCAGGATAATTCAGATAATCTAGCAATTGATGTGTATCGCTATGTACAGTGCTTTGCAAGACTAGGATCTAGGAGAAGTGGCTTTTTAAACTCAGATGTTTTAAGTATGAAAACTGCTATCTGAATTCAAGGACCACTCATGCCTGGAAAAAGATACATCAATGTAGCATTAATTGTCCCTAACCTCTTCATCCAGGGCAGGGCTGCACAGATGTCTAAAATATGGTGAAGGGAAGGGGCAAATTACACACTTCCCAAGTTATTCTTCTGCAGGGTAAAGAAGTTAAGTCTACCTCACCTTCTCTTTTAGTTAAAACACCATTGCTAAAGTACAATTTGGAGCATTTACTTAGACAGGAAGGTGAAAGGAAAATTATTTATTACGTGGGGTCTACTGGTAAGTACTCAGTAACTTCTTTGTGTTATAGAAAATCTGTTTTTATGAGGGAACTAAACAGTAAATTCACCTTCTTTAAAAACAGCAGAGCGGCAGAAGAGACAACACCCTCAACTTAGTTCAGCTGAGGGAAAATGACTAAATTACAGCCAAGATTTGGAAATTATGTTGCAACATTTGAGAAGAGAGTGCAAGCTCATTACAAAACAGCTGCTTCTGAACTGCAGCAGCATGCCTGGAAAATGTAGACTGACAACAGAGACACATGTATGAGAAATCAGGAGCTGCTATTGTGCTGTGCACATCACAAAACCAAAAATAGGAGATAGTTTCCCATTCATATCTGACTCTCATTTCCAAAAAACATGCAACACACTACCTCACCTGGAGACAGGAACTTAAGTCCCCTTCAGCCGTCCATAGTCAAAAAATTCAGCTTTAGCCAAGCTTTGTTATGAACCTTTGCTTGACCTGGGAGCAGGGAGGCTGTCCGAAACCAGGTGTGACCCGGTATTTGCTAAAATATATTTTCCACACTATATATCTGTGTTCATTTAGCTCACCTTTCCTGTTTCTTTAAAGCTACTACATGAAACATTTTCATCAAAATATGTTTGTCTGTTTAAATGCTTTGGAATATGCTTAAAGCAATACATTTGGGTTTGTGAAGCTGTCAGCCCAATTTTATTTTCAGCAAGTTATGACTATTTGGAGGACTGCTTCCCCCTTTCAGAGAGGGTTTGGGGAAAGAAAGCCTGTGAGGATCTTCTCCTGGAAATCTCTTACATGCCATCTTCTAGACCTCTGTAGCAGGGGTATGTGCTGAGATAATGTCATGGGTTATGCTCAGAGAGCAGGGTCAGTTCTGGACCATTAGTCTTGAGCCTTAATACTAAACACTTTTGCATAAGAACATACATATTTTTAAGTGAAACTGCCTGAAATCTGAATTAGATGTGAATTTAGCTTCAGGCTTTCTCTGCTATTTCCTGTGCTGTTTCCAAACAACTCAGTTATTCATAAAATGCACCAAAAAAATATATTTCTTAGCTGGGAGGCTGAAATGTCAGTGCAACAAGCCAGGCCTTGGGCAAATATTTTTCAAGGTGTTCACACATGTTTTCCTGGCTCCAAATAAAGCTGGTTTTCACTAGCACTTTATCTTCTGTATTTATGAACTCGTTTGCCCTTTCTTTGGAAATCCCAAAAAGAAAAAGTCAGAGGTAGTAAAGACACAAAGCTAGTTGTAAGTTGAAACATCAGCTTTACCGGTATCAGCTACTCTCCTGAAAGCTGTTCCAAGTGTCTTACCACTTGGAAGAACAGCGAAAGGAAGTTAGAGGTACAAAGAAGGCTCTAGTTCAGAATTCATTCCTGCTAGGTTACACCTACATCTGCTATGTCTGTTAATCATTAATTAATATCTCTAGAAATAGTTACCTAAATTAATTCTATTCACAGAGAGAAATATAATTGCATAGACTTTTTTAAAGTTGTAATTCAATCTATCAAGAGGTTACAGAAGAATAAAAAAATAGATTAAGATTCAATGGGGTGCCCTTTCTCTTTCACAAGTCTGCTTTGAAATTCACTTGTTCAATACGGCAGCAGCTCAGACCTCAGTTTTCTGTTGAAAACTGCCTTGGAAAGGAGGGTCAGGCTGCAAAACCCTGGGAGGAAAGGTGGAATTGAGACAGAGAAAAATCTTCTCTGCATTCACTTGAGTGTCAACCAGACACAAATTCCTTAGACCGAACCGTGAAGCATTGTTATTTCAGAGAATGACTGTCTACTGAAACAGAAAACAACAACAACTGCTTGTCGGTAGCCTCAACAGAAACACTGAGGTTTCAGCAGTATTAAAGCTGCCTTGCAGCCTTACTGGTGACTCGTCAGTGGGAAAACTGAGGCATAAGGCAGGTTTTGCTGTCAGCGCCTGTGCCAGGAGAAAAAGCCTTTCCCAGGCTGCTGGCCTGACTCCTTCCAACACAACGCTGAATATTTCCATCCCCCTTGCAGCTCCCTGCTCCTCCAGGAGTGGAAATTGTTCCAGCTGGTACCCAAATTGTCACTAGTTAACTGAAACCAAATCCCAAAGGTGCAGTGGTACAAGTCCATGACTGTCAATAGAAAGCCATTCCCATTTTGTGAAGCCTAACTGTGAACTTATTCCCATTGCTTGAGGTTTGGTTTTGTTTTCATTGCAGAATAAAACAATACTGAGAGCTGCCTTAATTTCTGCATAATTTGGAATATCATCTAGATCAGCCAATTCTGTGATAACTGTATTATTAACTCGGTAGGATGCTACTGGCTTAGATCATCTCCCCTAAAGTATTCCAGTAAAAAAGAGAAGAAAACAATGCAAAGAAGGTGAGTTGGAAGGAGAGAGAACTTATTGCAAAGAATGTAGAAGTCTCTTTGACTCTTTAATAGATAAGAATGAATGCTGCTGTTTAACTAGATCCAGCCGCTGAAATATCTAATTAAAACTGATGTGCTTATTTAGTTTCCAATTCATCACAGGTGGGCCCACATTAATGTGAAAATGAAAGTAAATTACCAGCATTTGGCAATCTCAGTGAATGTCATTCACATTATTAGCTCAAATCTCAGAATGCATTTTAAAATATGGTTCATAGGTAATAATGTGCCTGAGAACAAGTGAAACCTTGAATCACTGTCTTTTAGTATTTTACCTGCATGTGTGAATTCAAACTTTACTGGGGGAAGCTGCCAATTAATGCACGTGATGTTCTGTACCTAAGTGCCTTTAGGCAGAATGTTCTGGGGGAGTTTCACCCACTTTCCTACCACTAATATCACTTGGGAATTGTTGTTTATATTGGCCCCACTCCTACCAGCCCCCCTCCAGATAGCAGCTCATAATAACGTCAAGCCATTAATTAACCAGATTTCAGGCTCACACTCAGATCACGGAGACCCTGTGTGCTTCAAACACAGTGTATTCAGCTTCATAAATGCACAACAGAAAGGGACAAATAAATCTGAAAATCAAGTGTCTTCCAAAAGCATTTGAAATTTTTTGGAAACATTATTTTTGTAAATTTTATCTGTTATGCATGTCTTGAGCTGGTTGGGAAAAGAAAACTAAAATACATTTGAGTTTGACTTAGAAAATCTATGCAAATCTTCACAAATATGTCAGGATGCGTTTAAGCCACAGGTGTTTTTGAAATGAAAGTTTACCAATGCTCAAAGGGGAACTGGATATTACTGTCAGGAAATACACATCCCTTCAAATCCAGGTTGCAGGATTCTACTAAACTGAAACAATTTTCCACCTCAGTTTTTGTTTGGGTCAATGTAACCAACATCTCATAAAATTAATTATGGTACTCAGGGGCTTAGCCCTGGTGCTCAACGTGGTCAGCCTACGAAACACAGTGATGCCAGGCTTTGTATCAAATTTCTCAAGTTCAGACAATTATTTTCTTTTACACTTAATCACAGCATTGTCTTGAGTATTGTTGGTAACTTAGAACTCTAACACATAGTTACTATAGTGAAAAGGGCAAATTTTGTTTCAAGGCTTCAAAATAATTTTTCCTCTGCTGCTTTCAAAAACAATGCTTTTCATTTTAAAAAAGAACTGACAAAATATTTTTACTGGAATTCAAAAATATTGTTTAATTCTTTTCCTGTTTTACTAGTCTTCCCCACTACCCTTTGGCCATTAAAAAAGAGGAAGAGAAAACAGTGAGAAATGAACAAATTTTTTAAATCTTTTGTAACTGAGAAAAAAGCCCATGAAAAATAGATTATTTTTTTTAGTTCATATTCTGTTTCTAAAACACATTTTTTGACTCAAGAAAGGTCTAGAGATTTAAAAAAATAGAAACTTTTTCTCACAGAAGTTATTTAAGGGAAATTATTAAAATCTGGAGTGGCATATATATTTTCATATATATATATCAAAATATAGACAAATTTTTTCACTAATTTCTTGTGAACTGCAGCCCATGGTTTTACTCGACAAAAAACTGTTTTTTCCTTGGCCAAACAGCTATGTCAGGGCACTGCAGCCCCGTGCAAGCACCATTTTAAACTCAGTCTCCCATTATCAACCACAACAAATTCCCAGGAGCTGTATTGAAAAGCTGAGCAAGCTACAAAATTTCATCTTTTTTAGAGAGAGAAAGTGGAACCAGAGCACCTGAAAGGAGAGAAAGGGGAGGGAGAAAAGGAAAAAGGGCTAAGGATAAAAATAGTGTGCCAAAGAGCAATCAAGTTAGGCAGAAATTTAGTTTAAGGAAAGAAAGGCAAAAAGTATACAAAGAAGGGTGCTAAATCACCTAAACAGTCGGGGAAAAAAAGTCCACCTAGGTGCAATAAAAGCAAAGAAAAAGAAAGACATAAGGCAACCAGGTTGCTTGTCCAGGGGATGTGGTGGTCCACCCTACTGTGTTTAGACAACCTAAAACTGATCTCAGGGTGAGAGGTTGCCGGACGAGCCTTTAGGAGCGCGAGGCTGAGAGCATCCTCCAGCCCCAGCGGGAAGAGGGGGTGGGGTGCCACTAACCCTCCGGCAGGGCACGGGGATCACATCGGCACCCCCAGGAACACTGACCAGACACCGGCTGGGGATCACGTTTTCTGCCTCCAAACCCACCACAGAGCATCTTTCTGAAGACTCATTTGCAGTACACGTAGGGAGAGGCTGTGTAAGGCCGAGAAATTGGTAGGAAATAATAGGAAAGAAGTGCTGGAGTTTGATGAGGGTAATAACCTTCTAACTGGTGTCCTATCGCATTAGGTTCCCCATGAAATTATTTAAAACAGCAGGGAATCAAACATCCCCACATTATTAACCTCTAGCTTGTGCTTATTGAAGAAAATCAGACAGATATTTTATGGGTCCTGCGCAGCCGGTGAACCTGGCTTCCCAGACGATGCCGCACAGCGCAGTGGGACCGTGGGACCATGGCCTCCCACTGATGAAGGAGAGCCCTCCCGCTGTGCCCCAGCTCCGGCGGGCTGGCCACCGTCCCCAGGCTGCCTGATGGCCGCCATCACTCTCCGCTCCCTCTCCCTTCCTGCCCAGCTGCGCAGGGCTCAAGACTCCCCCATTCGCTCTGGGAAGGCAAATGTCTGAAAGTGGGAGAGGATGCTGTGTCCCCCTCAAATCGCAACGCAATGCCCGGGTAACACCAGAGCTGGCTGGCTGTTCCTGGCACTAAGGTGGCTGCTGCACTATTAACGCAGCTGTTAATAAAGTACTTGAATATGGCTTTTTATATGAAAGATACTCTAGATTTGTTAAACATTGCAGAGGAAATATTTGTAAAGCCAAATGAAGACCTTTTATGAAAAAAAGCAAAAGCTTCAATCCAGAAACTGGCCAAGCTGGGAAACCAAAGCTTTGCATCATCTTTCTTACATCTCTTGCACATTTTCTAATGTGTGACAAAATACCATACAGAAGGAAAACAAGTAATCACATTCAAAAGCAGTTATTAGATAAGTCCGTGAATTCATATCATCTAAAGACAGAGCGGAATGATCAGCTCTTCCTACCCATTCACAAATCGTGTTGGGAAATAATTGAGCACATTTTTTTTAATTGTGGTCATCCCTCAGAGTAGTATGTTGTTTGGCTGGGGATCTACTGCTGATATTTGGGTTTAAACATTCTATTTTGCTTAAATTCTTTGTGGGGAATGTGTTTTTTCTATTGCCAACAAATATCTTCTTTATTCCCACCAGAACTCATATGACTGTCTATTTTTCAAATGCTTATGCTTATTGAGTAAACCTGTACTTTTATAAAATACTAAGAAATTTAGGACACCAGAAAGTCATTTAAATGCTATTTTGAAATATTTAAACCTTTGGAGGGCAGGTTCAGGTTTTTAAGGATTTATTTTTGACATTTGTGAAGATATACATACATAAATTATTGGTAACACTGAATTCCAGCACTGGAAATGCAGCGAAGGACCTTGGCGGCACCACAATGAACAGCTGCTTGTGAAGAGCCTGCCTTCCCAAACACCCAGAGGAAGGTAGGGAGCGCTGAAGTGTTGGCTGAATATTCAAAAACATTGCAAAGAACAACCCTCACCAAAAAACAAAATGCGAGGAACACACTTCTGTTTCCAATGCCCGTTGGGCAGCACTGCAGGAAGGACCCGGATGTACATTTTACACCTCTGCTATGTGCTCATATATACATGCTTTTTTAAAAAAACAAACAGAAAAGCCTTATTACTCTTTCAGTGTCTCTGAATAACATTGGCGTCTCATAGAAAAGAAGTATTTCCCAAGTACAGCACTGCATAATCATCAAGCTGCACGGTGGGAGGTATTTGCCGTCTTCTGAAGTATCACTTATTAGCCCTGGCGGGACTGCAACTGGCAAAACAACGGGACGATCTGCTACCATCAGCCGGATGGTTCGAAGGAGCTTGGGGGGGGATGAATGGGCATCTTCCAATAGCAAATGCAGTTCAGCATTTGAATGAGAAGGGCAGGAGAGTTTTATGGTGATGCGGGGTCATTTCTGAGAGATGCATTATTGATGGTCTACATCACCTTTGTGCAAAGACGCGCCTGTCAAGAACAAGGACTGCTGCTACGTCTGGGGCTGTGCACACATGCCATAATAAAGATGGATTCCTCCACCGAGAGTTTACAAGCCAGGTTTACCACCAGACAACATACAGATGTAATACACAAACACAGAGGAAGAGAGGAAAGGAGATAACAGTAAAATGAGCATGCATTTTTCATAATAGGCAGTAATTTCATGGCTTAATTTAATCAATGGACTAAGTAAGTGTAGTACCTTGCTTCTTTCCTGTACTCTTAAGTTTTAAGGCCTCATTAACATAGGACGTGTGTGGAATATTTTATGGGGACTTACTCCATTTTAAGTAGTGGCCCCAGTGAAAAGTAAATATTTACCAACCATCATTACAAAAAGTAGGTGAGGTTTTCTGCAATAATTTACATTTCCTGCACTGAGAACAGTGAACAACTGCTGAATTTTGGACTCTGCTATGTGGGAAGTGCAAGCCAAGGCTCGTAAGGATGTTCATAGCATTGTATTGTCTGGTTCCCACTTACCACTGTGTTACATTTGGAAAGGGCTCTGGAATCCACTGGCTGAAGAAGTTTCAGCACTGCAAGTTATTAGGTGCTACTGTAATAAGACCGTTTCCATGGAGAAGAGGAAAGCGCTACGCCAGTTTAGATGGTCCCGAGGACAGAGTTTGAGCAGGGGGAGAGGGGGAGAGGGCTCAGATTTCCCGGGGAAAAGAGGTTGTGTGTGACTTGGCAGTGAGGTCTTAACATGAATATATGTACAAGGTGAGAGGTAATGGCCTTTTACCTTTGTCTGCTGTCACTATTCCTATTTTTACCTTTCATGTAAAGATGACCTTGTGTATGATGTAGTCTCAGAAATACCTGCACAGGTTTAGCCAAGAAACTGGCTATTGATACATATGACAGCACACCTTTTATTTCATTTCAGAAGCCCACATAACGCAGGAGGCAATTTTTAGTAGCTAACCTGATAGACCCAAAAGGCCCTTAAATATCAGAGGAGGTACAATCATCCTCCTACCTGTATTGAGACTAAAATATATGCTGGTGCTGCCAGAACTAATTTGGGTATAATTGAAATTAATCTTGCAGGTTCAAGTTTTAAAGAAATAGGAGCAAACACAAATCAGCTGCCAGTTGAACAAGGCAGCAGAGTTAAAGGAGAAACTAAATTGGCCCAATTATTTTAATATGTATTTACTGCTCTTGAAAGACACTGTATTAATGAAAGCCCTTCATTTATCCAAAGGGGTACAACATGAGTGACAATGGCGTTCCTCACCAACACAATTTAGTCTGTTTCTGGGGAGAGGTTCCAGGGAACGTGTTTGCATCCTGATTATCACGTCCACTGGCATCTCTGGGCTTCGTGGACTTGCTGGCAGAGCTCTCATCATTTGTATCAGCATTTCTCACAGTGGGGACATAAACTCACAGAAATTAAATGAGATTGACTGTTTCATAAGGGCTGCTGAAGCACGGCTAGATGTTAATGACTTTCACTTGTAAGAGATCACAAAATCTCAGAGCTAAACTAAACCACTTCATAGTTTGAACCAGGTCTCTCCTTCAATGAGACTATACTGGCTGGTCCTTTAACAACAATAACAACAAAGTTTTAATAGGTACCACTTCATAGCAGAAATTTCATTTCTGGTTACATTCCATCCGTCTTCAGTACAACTTTTGGTAGAAACTCATTGATTTAATTAGATTTATTTTTTAGGCGATATCTCTTTAAGGGAATATGCAAAAGTAATTACCACATACTTTGTCACAGACAAGTCTATACAGTTGACAGTGTGTTCTTGATGTTTACACCCATGATGTAGTGCAACAGAAAAATGTGCATGTGTTTGGCTTAGTGCTAATGCAGCCAAGATCAGGCAGACAAATCAAAAGCTAGAAGCAGTATGGGATGAAGTTCGGCAAACTTCTTTGCACTTGTGGCAGAGGGGAGAAAACTCCCACTGTCAGGTAGGTCTTCCTGCCACTTGGTTTTCTACCCTGGGGAATGATTCTCCTTCACTCAGGGCTCAAAACTTTTGTTTCCATGGGAAGTTCTGATTTCTCTAAACCATTTTACTCAGCATTCAGCTCCAGCAGTGATGAGACTCCTCCAGTGAAGAGCTGAACAGCACAAACCATTTTTCTTTTTATTTTTGAATTTTCTGAAAGAACAAGAAGACTAAAGAAACACTTACAGAAGTGTTAGTCTTACTCTAACTTTCGTGATGTTTAGTCCTATCTATCTAGAGGATAAAGTCCATTATGTAAATTTTAAACTTTCCTACAAGTTGAAAACACGAGATAGGATATATTCCTTCATGCTCATTATGAAAATAAAGTACCCAGTCTAAGATTATCACAATTTTGGCAGAGAATTCCAGACCCTAGAATTTCTAGAGAATCCTATATATCCTCGGTCTGTGCTCTCACTCCAGTTACACTCCACCGCCTTCACGGAACACATCTTCAACAAGTACCTAAACTGGTATTTTGGCCCTATTCAGCATTCATTATCTCCTTTTACTGGTGAGCTGTGATTATTATTCCACAGCTGTAATAGTACTCACTGGCTAGTGCAATAGGCTTAAGAGCACACTGTTTAGCTGGAGGATTTTCGCCTAATTTTTAACCAAACTTTGAATTTTATGCCCTTCTTTTCAAACAGAAGGGTGTTATGTATCTTGATTATGTACCGGGTGGGGTAGACTAGCAGAATGGCACACATGAAATGTTTGGCTTTCTTACTTCAGCCACACATTTCTTCCTCCTTTTAGTGTTAATCATTCACCACCTTAGAGTTAAGCCCAGCATAGTATTTTAAACTAACACAAACAAAAATGCATCAATAGCATCATCGTTAACAATGTGCAATTACTGCCTAGTTACACCACTTGTTCTAGCTTTAGGGTGGCGTGCATCCCCACGCTGATGACGGTGATGATTACAATAGCAAAGGTCAGCCTTGCAGCCTCTCTGAAGCCAGTCATCCCGACGATTACCATCATTGACAGTTTTTGCCAGAAGCACGCTTATTGAAAGCAAAGTGAATGCCACAAGGACTGTGTATAAAAATAGAGGAAAATTGTCTGCAGTCTTCCCTCATCTCCTGGTTGCCAATTGTAATTAGATCTTCAGGCTGCTTTGTAATCAGCCATCAATTCTGCAGTATAAAGATCTCTGCAGCAGAATATACACTCTATGTCTTTATCAGCAGAGTCCTCCAGTAATTCAAATGGTTTACATTATAAATCTTTTCCATATAACTTAGGACATCCAGAAAAAAGGAAGATGTGTATACTAGAGCTTCTTCTAGCAGAAACTGGAAAATAATATAAATTGCAATTACTGTGCAACATTTGCCAATGCAAGCCTATACTAGCAGAGGTCCTGAAATATTGTCAGAAAGTATCTTCATTTATACATCTAAAGCCTCATCTTCTTTACCTTTTTTCAACATATAACATTATTTCCCCTCATACAACGTACTTAATCTTCTGAGTATCACTAATTTAATATTCTTAATATCTGTGTTTTGAGTGGTCCAGGCTCAGTTCAATTCCACTGATATAAGCAAAAATATTCAAATGACCCCTAAGATCGTATTCACCTACATGTTACATGATGTTTCTGCATTATTTTCTCTCAAACAATAAAGGTTTTTCATATCTATTTGGCTGTTGTTTAAATAATTTGCATTATAGTTGTGTTGATTTATAAATAGATATGTTCCGAATCCATTTTCAGTGTGTTTAGTTGTTAGATGCACATATAGAAGAGTGTTCACCTTATTGAGCTAAAATCTATCCTCTTTGTATTCATTACCTTTAAAGGAATCTATGGACAAAAACTTACATTGCACCAGTTTCCTGGCTTTCATCATAAAGAATATTGAATAAATACTTTTTTTAAATATTGAAAATTTGCTCAGATAAAGTCCCTCTCAGCCAATTGTCTTTTAAAATGTATTTAATATGGCAGAAATCTCTCTCAGCTATACTTCTTTTACTAAACAATGCCAGAAATTACAGTCATCATTATTTTTCTGTCTCTGAAAATGCTGCTCCATAATTCTCTTTGGAGGAACTTCACGTGAGTGGTGCAAGAAGAAGCACCATTGCAACTCATAAAGCCGTGGACTACAAGTCCAACCTTCCCAGATGAGTTTCAACCATTCTATAGCTAAAGAGGATTTTCACCAGCAGAAGACTTCAGGGTGCAGAGGAAAATTGTCTGTGTCAGGTGGACCTAGTTGCTGGAGCTGGCAAGTCCCATCGCCGTCTTCTCCAATACCCATCCACATGGGCAAAGTCAGAGGGTCTCCATAGTAAGGACAGTCCTGGTCAACCTAGGCATAGGAGCCCACTGGAGTTTTGAAAGCTGTTTCTTCCCTAAATAGGAGTAATAATGACTCCAAGGAATTATTTCTGGGTTGGAAGTTCCTACAACTTCCATCCTTACTTAGAAAAGCATTGTCAAGAAAGGACCAGTGCTATACTCTCTTGATTTCACCCTGTCTCTCTATATGAAGATATCTCAAGTGAAGAGATGGGGGCACAAGGTAAAAATAAGGCATTTAAATAATGTTTCATGAACCTTGGAAAATGTCATGCTGAGCTCCTCAGGTGGAAATTCAGTTTCTGTGTGTTCCAATCTTCTTTCAATATGCCCATCTGACTCTCCAGATTCATTAACTGAGCAGCCACATTTTCTAGCAGGTTTCCTACAGTGATTGAAGTTTGCAACACATCTATTTCTGCATATAGCAATTCCAACACTTCTCAAAATCATCCCTTAAAGTCCAGACTTGTGGCAGATTGTCTTTCCAGCAGGACAGCACAAGATGGTCTCTGGTATGCTTATTGAGATATAGTGGTAATGCACGTTGAAATAAATTAACTATTTATACAGAGCATTTAATCTCAGAATTGTATGAGCTATCTACCTCACATACCATGCAGAAAAGTATCAGCCTCCACAGTCAGACAAGGGAGTTTATGCAGGTCAGGATCTTAGGTACTGAGAACACAGCATGCTCAGGAAACCTGATGAACTTGCATGGTTCTGCTTATAACAACAATGTTATTCAGGTGACTAAATGCTGTGTAAACAAGTTTCCAGAATCAGGGATTAATGGTTCAATTTAGGCAATGAAATGCAATTTTATACATTGGTGCACAATGGCCTTTAGGCAAGACTGGAATGTTCTGCCTTTGTTTTTTAAGAACCAACAGTTTTAAACAATATGTATTTCAACAGTTACAGAATAAGAGAAAGAAAAGTTCTCCAAGTTCTCCTAACTCATTTCATTCCCTCTATCAGTCCTACTATCTGCTGTGACAGTTATGAAAAATAGCTAGCTAGCAATTGTGTAGAATCACGTCAAGTGAAAAGATTTTAATGGTTTTGTTATATTGTGACATCTACAAGACCCACTTAGTGGTTAACGGACATAATTTTGTTTTGGTTTTCCACCTACCTTCTCTCATGCTTACCAGCTAACCTTAGGTTGTGATCAGACTTGTTTCTTGACTGACTGCAGCCAGCTGAACACAGTGGCCTTCAGACAAGTGAAAGTCAGGGCAATGACGTGTGCAATTTCTTTTTAATTCTTGCGTTTCTCATATAAGAAAAACAAAGCAAAACAGGCTGCAACACAGACTTAGTGTTGTGCAGCACAAATGTGAGGCCAGGAGTTGTGCTCTCAGAGAACTTCCTGTAAACTGAACATCCAGTTCCACTTCTTCCTTGTCTCTTTTTGTTGGGATTGAGATCGTGAATTAAGGCTATCATCAGCACTGCAGTCCATAAAACACGGTGCCAACTTTACCGACTTTTTTTATGGGAAATGACATTATAGCAGCAGCTTCTATATCTCTGGTAAGCTCCACATATTGTACAGACAGCTCCGAAGTTGCCTTTAGATCTGTCATATGGTGCAAACAGCTGCTGATGAGCCATGTGAACTGCTTTGACCTCCTGTATGCCATTTTCCTCTGGCTTCCCTTTGACTTTGAGCATGCGGCCTCTTTTACACAGCTCACAGGATTGCAGCGCAGAGGTTTTCCCATTTGAAGGGATCAGTGATTTTTCTTGGAGAATACAAACGCAAATCAATAGTTTCTCATCTTGACATAAGGGAAATGCTTATTTTTAAATGAACTGTCTTTTCACCCCTGAGACTAGTACAAAGCAACCAGAAGAGGCTCCATTAGAGCTGCACGGGGGATTTTAAGATTCTGCCTCACTTTTCCCCATTTCAAAATGTCAAAACATGTAAAAACAAAGGATTTCATTTCACTTACAAAAGACATTTCTGTAAGTGTACAACTTCAGAAGGGGTTTAATTACATGGTGTATTCACAGATGACAAGGTGCTAGCATTTGTACGTATAAAAACTACCTGAGCAAGCTTTCAGAAGGATTTTTCCTCTACCACAGAGAAATTAGGGCTAGTATCTCTTGTATTTATTTAAGGTCAAGAACTCCACTCAGATGAGCATGCAGGACCCTGGATTGACTGAACTGGCAGCAGAATAAATGCAGAATGTGTCCCTTGAACTGCCCATTCACTCTTTTCTCCTGGACAGCATGGTGGTGTTTTTTTGATGTATATATATATTTAGATTCATGTTATCTATTTGATATTTGACTGAATTAGCTAGGGAGTAAAGTCATCTTTACATGACGTGCCTCAAAACCAAGTGGTCTGCTAAGCAGAAATTTCATCAGATGCCTTTGCCCTTTAAAATCCTCTTGTAGAGAAAGAGGCAGCATGTAACCATGGGAATATAGCAGAGAGCTGTTCTGGGGAGAGTACCGAGCTGTGACCCTAGGTAGAGCCAGAATCAGGAGCAATGGAACGCTCCACAGGCACCTGGCATCAGTACAGGGCAAACACCACATGCCCCAGCTCTGCCCCACCTTCTGCCATGGGGGAAAATGCCCCAAGAGATTTCACCGCTGGAGTGCTCAAGTGATGTATCGTAAGTTCAGGGCTTTATTGAGCAGGATGTGATACCAGATGCAGCTCTGGAAACTGAATTTTGCTCCAGTAACCTGCATGTCTTGCTGAAATCCTGCAGGTCTTACGCAGGGCTGAGCTCTGTAAGACCAAAGGCAAAATTTGTTTTCTTGTGTTTAGACTTAACGAAGTTACATTTCATTTCACATTCCTTATTTGCACAGCAAAGAAGCAGATTGATATTTCAAAACCTTTTCCAAATGTTTATTTTAAGCAGTGATACAGGAACTCTGTGTTTTTACATATGGTTAGTGATGCTGTTTGTGAGTTACCAGTCATCAGTTTAACTTTTAATCAAAGATTTTAAAAGGTTTATGTGTCTTTGAAAGTTTCACACATATTTCACTGAAGCCTGAGGAGCAGCAAAGTTTTAATTGAACAGGTGTCTGGGATGGAGGCACACCTCCCTGGTACCTCAGGGCTACAACTGGGTAGCAAGCCGTCGAGCAGCTGAGAAGTACAGGTAGCTCAGAGTAAGTGTGCTGACAACACCCCTTCTTTAGTGCAAAATCTGTAAAAAAAAAGCAAAACAGGAAACAAGGACAAGCATTTCTGATTACAAAGATTGCAAAGATAATTCTACAGATACAGTTACATATTACATATTACACATATTACATTACAATTATGTAAATTGTACATTGTACAATTATGTAATTACTGTATATCTCTAATATTACATGATTCTTTTGTATTCTGTTATGGAATTTATATAATATATTTTATAAGATTCTTTGTTTTGCTATCGCTACCTTCTTATGATTGTATTTGGTTATATTACTTCATTTGAGATGACCGTTTATTCCTCCACTGCTAGAAACAACAGAGAAAGATGAAAACAATGCAGGGAAATAATCTAAGCATGGGGGTCTAAGAACCAGCATTTCTGATTCTTGTTGTTACTTCTCTCCATTTTGGGGCACATATACCATGTACGTGTAGTACATAGTCTTAGATACTTTATTCTTACTAATTAAAATGTCATAGATTTACATGCATACACATTACACAGCTAGAGAGACAGGAACAGGTACTAAATATTCACAGATAGATATGAAGATTTAATTATGTAAGCAGCTTTGAAGCCTTGGAATCAATGTACGCATATATACACACACACCCATCCATACACACTCTTAAGTGCAAAGTGGTATTAATATTGTCTATCATAGAAGCCCAGGGATTATTTTCTAAGTAAGTGACAGTTAAAAATAAGCATATGTCTGTTGTATTCAAAAGACAGAATTCAGATTCTTTAACAGGTTAAAATATAAATACACGCAAAATAAAGACGAGCAACAGATTTAACACAAAAAGAATTTAAGAAAACTTAACTTCACAAAAATAAAACATATCAAAGTAGATCTAATTATTTAAAAGTTTCTCAATGTATATAAAATTCTAAACTATTAATAAATATATCTGATAAATAATGATGATGGTCTCCATATTTCTTTGTTTAATTCTCAGTTTTCTTGCAAGACCTTCTTGAAGTTTGGTTGTAATGGATCATTACGTCCATAATGTGCTCAATGTTGGAGTGAATTTTGAACAGTTTTTAGGCTGCATACTGTTTTCTTCCAGATAATTTACTGGATTAAAATTAGCAGTGTGAAAAGCTGTAGAGAAATCTAAATGCCTGCCAAATCAAAGAAATAATCACATTTTTATGAATATTTAATATCATAGTCATGGCAAATAAGGCAAGTAATTAGTACTTACCATAAATTTGCAAAGTATTATTTTATGTAAATGTTACATTCTACTAGTTTGATATGAATTATTCATTGTATTACCAGACGCTGACACAAACCAGCAAACACTAAAATCTATGTGTTATTAGTTTACTTACCTTTAATGATATTGTTTAGAGAGTATTTTTGTGAGATTACTATTTTTTCCCAAACGGGATGGAAAAAAGAAGAAAGTCATTTAAAGACACCTATTGCACATTCCAATATTGGAGAAACTCAAGATGCAAATATACAAAATGCAAGTTCTTTCATGTGTACAGATGAAGAGCTTTCAGCTATGCCTCCAATTGCAAAGACCGCACAGGGGATTACTATTAATGAAGTATGGTAAAAGCTGTTTATAAAAATAATGGATGTGGATCTTTAAAGATAACCCCCATAACCCCTCACAGTCAAGAGGCAGAGTCCTTGGGTCAGGGAATGAAAAGACTAAAAGAGAATCTAGACTTGACCATAACAGACAATATCCAAATAGCACTTCAGGACAAAAAGGCCCCTGTAGCTTATCTACAGATGTTGGGTTGTCAACTGTCTTTCAAGGCTTGACTACTAACATTTCTTGATTCTTACAAAAATCAGTTCCTTTTCCTGATTTGTGATTGGCATCTACTGATCCCTGAAAACGTTAACCCACATCATACTTTCAGTGCTACGGTATATCAAATGACCAAAGCCACATTCAGCTCTTGCCCCACGTTAAACCTTTTGGTATTAGTAAGCTCTTTCACTTTATTGTAACTGGCAAATTTTCACATTTTACTGATATTCCTTCTTTGGAGCCACCAGTATAGACAGGGACTCAACACTAATTTCTAGAACACACCCCTTTGCAATTACCTTATGATGTGAAAAATAACCATTTACCTCCCTCATCTGTCTTTCACCTACCAAACTATTTTTATTGAATCTTTCATGAGCAGCATCTGACTTTTTGATCGTACAAAATTAATCTTCTCTAAACAGTAAATCTTTAAGTCTTAATAAATTACATCCACTGCTTTATACTTGTCAGCTTGCTCTGTCACAAACTCAACAAAATTAAAATCTGCTCACTGTATACATCCTCTCCTTTGGTAAGTCCATGTAAATTTTCTGCAGACAATTTTGATCTATTCTAATATTCATCTATCCTAGTACAAACCAATTTTATTGTTCAGCAGACTTTCAGACTAGCTGGTTTTGGAGCCAAATTCTCACAAAAATTTAAGTTCTGGTATTTCATATATAATAAAAAACATACCTTTGTCCTTTGGATCATAGTTCAACTTAGAGCCACACAAATTACACTTGGGATCAACCAGGGGATGTTATAACTTTCAATGTCTCCCTCACTCTTCAGCTGCCTGGTAGTGTCTTAGGGCAATAGGGTTCACAGTACACAGATAAAAAGCCAATGTTCTGTTCCTATTTTTTTTCAAATATGATCAAAATAGCAAAGAGTTTTCATGTCCTAACAGAACTCTGAATCGCGAAAATGTGGACTATCTATGTACAGTAAAAAGCAGTATTACCATATTTTGACCGAGCTCGGAGCAACTGGAGCTGTTATTTTACTCATGGTAAGTAAATCGGGCTCAGATTACAAGCTGGTAGAGGTAGTTCTCCCTAAGCCATTGGCATCACTGAATCAGGAATTTGCAAGCATGAGCAACATTGGTCTACATTTGATTTATTTGATTTAAATAGACCTTTCCTCATGCAACCTTAACTCTGTGTTACTCATGCTTTTCACTGATCGTTTGTCTAATATCGTACCTGGAGTTTTGTACAGCAAAGGCAAGCTTTAGCCTTACCTGCTATCATTAAAATGTAGGTGTGATTTTGAATCATGTCATGCTAGGGCACGCACCCACCAGAATGTCTTTGCAGCTTCTACTGCATTCTACAAAATGAAAACCATCCCACCCCCAGAGAACCGAAATACAAGGATTTTAGCTAGGGGAGAACGGCAGGGTTTTTAAGATGAGTATCAGGTGTGGTTTCATAAAATGAAGTATTTCAAAGTACAGGGAAAAAGGTGGAACAGCAGCTTTGGGAACAGTGCTGTTAGATTAGCTCCTCACTGGGAGTTCATGTTTGCATGCTGTACTTGGAAAAATTTATCAAGGAACTGGCAGTCAAGGATCAAGTATTAGAAGCAGTTTTACAAACCACAGCTCAGTATCCCCCATTTTAAATAAAAGCTTGCCAGCTGGCAAGTGGGAGAGAAGGAAAGTTCTTGTCCTCGTGGGTGGTTTGGACTCTGTGCGAGCAAACCTTCAATCTTTACCCTAACAAAACTCTCATCAGTCTTTGGGAGTTGCATGTTTTCCCTTAAAATCACCCTTGTGTAACCTAGCTTCAAATTTATTTCCACTTCCAAGTAAGCAAGTTAGCAATGTCTGTAGAAAAGCAGAAAGGAACAAATGTAATGATCAAAAGATCACACTGAAAAAAATCCTTCAATCCCTGATTCCTTCACCCTTTGGTATAGGCTCTCCTTCCCTCCTGTACCCCACTCTGGCCTCCTCTCCCCTGATCATAATGATAAGCAACACGTGAAAAACATCCAATTAAATCAAAATACTATTTGAACATTTAAAGTGGTGGTAGAGAAGATATGAGAACACAGCACAATGGACAGCAAAAATGTGGTTCACATAAATGTTCGTTTTTAGCTTTAATATTTTAAACAAACATTTCCTTCCACTTAGACTCATCCTAATCTGCAATCTCCACCTGGTGTTTTTAAAACCAGATGGAAATGTAAATTATTTAAAATCTTGAAATTCCATTAGCAGTTAGGCTTAAGTGCTTTAAAGAAAAAGAGGAAGGAAGGCAACTTTTCAGGGTTCCAGAAGGTGACCATACCACCCCTTGTGTATAGCTGCAACCACAGAGCGGGGTCTGAGAGTGCTCTGCTCCGTGTGTGCCCTGGCTGAGCACTAAGCACAGGTGAAGAAGCACTAGATCCAAGTAGTGGCTGAGATTTGCATTGCAACAACGCCTGCAGCTCACTCATTCCCACAGCAGTAAGAGTGTAACCCCCAGAAAGCCTGCAAAGCAGAAATCCATTTCACCTCCCAAAATGCTTCGAGCAGTACTACCTACTTTGCTTCTGTTCAATGGGGAGAAAGGATTTTCCCAAAACTTTTTTCTTCCGAAGTGCAACTGATGCCTGTCATGATGCCCATTCCTTCTTGTTTGTAGCATAAAAGCCTGGGACCAAACACCATATTAAGAAGATGCCTGCATGAGCAAATTCAACAGAAAACTGAAAAGGACCATGAGGGATAAAATATGAAATAACTTCATCTTTCTATACGCAGGGGTTTTGCCTTGAAGATTAATGACAGAAATAACATTTTTGGGCACTGCACTCTTTTGTCTCTCCTCTTTACTGAGGCCTTGCATGAGAGGTGATAAGCAAGCAGCAAGTGCTGATGTTCTATCAGGCTACTCACAGCTCTCAGGTGCACCACAAGACAGGTGCCTAAAGACACTAGCATCAACAGACTGAGACACAAGATGCTCCCATCTCCCTTCCTCCAAGTGGGCTGCGTTCTGCCAACTCTCATCACCTTCTGCCAAGCTCCCTATTGCCCCATGCAGCAAGAAATCAAGTGGAGACAGCTTCACCACTGGCTGGAGGACTCTTTTCTTGCATCATCTCTATCATTTTTTGTGAGATGGGAGCTCTCTGACTTATTACTGTTTGCTTGGATTTATCTAGTATTTGGTCACATCATACTGTAAAAAACTCCCTAAAGCTCAATTATATTACTTAAAGTACAAGAACTTTAAACTCAATAGTGGTCTGGATATAATCTGCTCACACTCAGTGGTCATCTATATAGATGTAACATCTACAAAATCCACACCAGACAGACATACCCATTCTGCCTCCGTTATTGATCCCCAGTTATTTACAAGCATACTATTCTTAGCCAATTATTAACCTCCCAACTTCAGCTATATGGTGATAAGACCTCCATCTTTAATCACAGTTTCACTGAGCAAAGCAGAGTGGATGGATTTAAGTTCCATGGACCAAATCCATCAAAGGAGACTTAGGCACTGTAACACTATCCTGTCTGTCCTGTTAAGAATCCAGAGCCCCGTGAGAGATGGCTATGCCCCCCCCCACAAATCATGAGAAGAGTTTGGTACTTCTGAATGGAATTCACAAGTATCAGCACACTGAATGGATGCTAATGCCCCCAGGGCCATTGGAGCACCGACCTAAAGCAAGTGTCCCCCTGAGCTGGCACAGGTCCCTCCGCTGCTTATTTTGGACCAGAGATCTGAACCCAGGTCTAATTCAACAGAAAATGACTATATGAGTAATTTTGTGTATCTTATGCCATACAATCAGAGGATATGGCAGATAGTTAGGGGCATTGGATATATGGGTGGCAAGTGAGCAAGAAGCTGGAGTCACAAGTTTGGTTTTAGGTTCTGTGGTAGAAGGTGGTGCCAATCTCTGTGAGTTTGGCCTTCTGTTTGCACATTGCCTAGTCCAGTATGAGTCCTATCTGCTGCAAGTTCGTATGCTCTGTGAAACTCAGTGAAACTGCGATTAACACTGATTATATTTACTATGAAAACAGCACCTATGTCACATTTAAATGGTTAGTTTTTCACTATGTCTAATGATCACTTTGGATTTTTTCTTGCTTTGTTCCTTCATACCAACATTTCTGCAAATCTTTTCATGCCTTTCATGCTTGGGCCAACATAATAGAAAATCTTCCCTAGGAAATCTTGTACCTTCCTCTTATCTCTAAAATTTTGGCATAATGACTAAGGAAAAAATACGTGTGAGTCACAGATGTGACCCTCTATAGGGCATTATCTACCTACAATTCCTGGTATTTCACACCATTGGAAAAGCAAACTCTGTTCACAAGGAAAAACCTTATCAAATGTTGTAACACTAAAAGCACCTAGAAGTGGCAATGAAAGCAACAATCCCAATTTCAGTATCTCCAAGTGAATTTCAGTGTTCTGAGCAGCCGCCTCATGGAATAGAGAAGGTTGGTTGCTTCACATAGCTCTGCTCTGCTCCCTTCTCTCATTACATCATTTAAATGCCAGACGTGTTTTTGTCATAGCTTTTTCTCTCTCTGATTCCAAAGGAAGAAACTGGGGCTTTTGATCAGGATAGAGAAGCAAAGAGAAAAAACATTCCTATAGCAAAGGGAATCCTGTCAAATCACATTTAAAAAGAAACAGCATTTTAGGGTATAACTATACTGCATTTGTTGCAGTTTGGGCAGAAAGAACTGTATTCACTCTATGGGCCCTGGGGACATAAAAGCGCTCATGGCACAGAAATCAGTGGGACTAAATGCCCCAGTGTTTGCTGCGTTCCTCAGAAAGGCTTTACAGTCTGCACGAAGCTCTCACTTTTATGCCACCAGGAACATCCAGGCGAGCTAGTTTAAACCTAGCTAGGATGTATCTGCGTGTGCTGCAGTCAGCTCAGCTGCAGAGTAACTGCAGTGTAGTGTCCCCTCCCATGCAAAAGAAGTGACTCCATGTTGTTAATTTTTCGTAAGCTTGTATGCCCCACAGGTTGTCTAAAATTATCCTCCCTCATGGAAAGAAGTCAACAGCCATCTGCACCACAGTGAATGGCACTCAGCATGATACAAGTCCCAGCTGGGAGCAAGTCTTCCTCTCAATACCATCTGAGACTTTCCCTCTTCCCTTAACAAAACCCAGAGAAGCCATCAAAAATATTCTGAAACTTCCATAGCTTTATATCCAGATAAAGCTCCTTTTGTGCTCTCTGTGCAGAACAGCTTGCAGCATCTGCGGGTACATCCCTTTTGGAGGTAGGAGCCTCCAGAAGTGCAGCCACTTTTGGCCACAGCCCACAGGGACAAACTCTGGTGTGGCTCCTTAGGACATCATCCTGTGGGACCAGTACTGAGAGAGACTCTCCCAAGGGTAAAAGGAAAAAGGAGGTCCAGCTGGGGTCATACCCTCTGTCTGTGCCGTCGATCTTGCACTCAGAGCTGCAGAAAAGGAAAGCTTCCCTCCACTGCTTTAGGGAGATCAGAACAAGGCAGGGATTCCCCTCCACCCAGTGTGAATCAGAGGGCAGTTCAAGTTGGACAGGTCATCCTTCTTAAAGCAGGCTCAGCTATCAGATCAGTTGATGTTACTGAAAGCTTTATCCTGACAGATCCTATAAACATCCGAGCAGGGATGTAGCACACCCTCCCTGTGCTTCCTCTTCCCTCTACTCATGGTGTAACAGTTTTTCCTTGTATCTACTTGGACACAACTTTCCTTGTTTCAGTTTGTGTACATTGTCTTTTGTCCTTCCACCACACACTGCTGTAAAAGCCTAGCTCCATCTTTTTGATAACCTCATTGGTTCTGGCACACTTTTGTTAGGTCCCCCTGAAGCCATCTGCTCTCAAGGCTGAATAAGCCCAGTTCCCCCAGACTCTCTTCACAGGACAAGTGCTCCAGCCCATGACCATCTGAATGGCCTTCTGATGAAATTGCTCCAGTTTATTGTTGTCTGTCTTGTATTAGGGAGTCCAAAACTGGATGCATCAATGAAGCCACAGGAAGGCCAGAAGGAGCCAATGCAAAGGGAGACATTCTGAGAACTTTCAACAGCTTTCACTAGGCATTTCCCCACCCTGTTTTGCAGGTTTTGATATGAAATAATAAGCAATTTCACCCTCAGGATGTCAGAAGTTATCCCTTTCTGGCTATCACAGGGACCAATGGCATATGTTCCTGGTTTCAGCTGGGATAGAGTTAATTTTCTTTCCAGTAGCTGGTATAGTGTTGTGTTTTCAGTTCAGTATGAGAAGAATGCTGATAACACACTGATGTTTTCTGTTGTTGCTAAGTAGTGTTTATGCTAAGTCAAGGATGTTTCTGCTTCTCATGCCCAGCCAGCAAGAAGGCTGGAGGGGCACGAGAAGTTGGGAGGGGACACAGCCAGGGCAACTGACCCAAAGTGGCCAACGGGGTATTCCATACCATGTGACGTCATACCCAGTGTATAAACTGGAGGGAGTTGGCCTGGGGGGATTGCTGCTTGGGAACTAACTGGGCATCGATCGGTGGCTGGTGAGTAATTGCATTGTGCATCACTTGTTTTGTATATTCCAATCCTTTTATTATTATTATTGTCATTTTAGTATCATAATTATTATCATTATTAGTTTCTTCCTTTCTGTTCTATTAAACTATTCTTATCTTAACCCACAAGTTTTACTTTTTTTTCCCCAATTCTCTTCCTCATCCCACTGGGTAGGGGGGAAGTGAGTGCGTGGCTGCGTGGTGCTTAGTTGCTGGCTGAGGTTAAACCATGACACATGTACACATCTAATACATCACAAATGCAAAATGAAGGATAATGATTCAGCCATCCCCGGCATGGCCAAGTTGTAACCAGTTAGAAACCTGCACAAGCAGGTCACGCCAGTTAGCTGGTGGGTAAAGCCCATTAACCTCCAAGTTACTCAGTTTTGTTTATCTGACCAATGAATGCACATTAATTTCAATTTCGTCCCCCTGTCTTCTTTTACACTTTTCAGCATTGCCTTTCAGTTCGCTCTTCCTCTCAGTTGGCCAAACCTTTTCTTCATCCTTCCTCTCCCATCTTCCATCCTGAAACTCTGGAGTTTCTGTGGTAATTCCTGTGGTAATTGTCAGCATCCCCTTACCCCAACACCCAGTTTGAATCTAATCCATTTCAGTGATATTCTGGGTGGATGTGGGACCACTAGCCATTTTAATTTTGACCAACAGCCAGAGATAGGGGGCTCCATTCTTGATTCACTGATGGCCATCTCCAGAGGAAACACAATTATTCATAATAATAACAAGAGATATCACAAACTAAGTGTATGTGTTCCTAATATAGGTTATATTTTTAAGATAGGTTCAGTACAAGGATGCTAAGGGTGGACTTATACTGAGATTAAGGCACCTGAATTTAGGTGTTTACAAATGCACCACTGACCTAAACTCCCGTTACAAAAAATGGAGATGTAGTTAAGATTGTGAGCTGCCCACCTACAGCCAGTCCGCTCAATAACCCCGCAGGCTCCACTGACTGTAATGGCATCTGAGGCACAAAGCTTGTATGAAGACACCTACATTTATGTGTTTTAATCTCAAATCAAATCCTACCTGAAGGATTAAAAAATGGCTTTATATAACTTACAATCTTCATTCCTTACTACAAACCGAAGAAAGAAGGACAAATGTTAAGCAATTACATTAAGGTTTGTGCCAGCTCAGGGTGTCCCAGTGGGTTGCTCTGAATACCAAATCTTGCTGCTTTAAGATGCTAAATGCAGCAGCTCAACTCCATTTAAAAATACTTCTCCCAGCTCCCACATGCTTTGCATTTTGCTGTAGGGCAACTGAGGCACAGGGATGCAAGCCCCTCCAGAGCCCCCCAGCAGGCCAGGTTCCCTGCTCCTGAGGGCACACCCCTGAGCACAGACCCCCACCGGGGGGGTCAGCCCCCACGCGGAACAGCGAGCTGGGGATCCCTTCCACCAGCAGCTGCCAAGGAGAAGTTGGCCAACAAACAGAGGCAGAAGAGAGCTCCTGGGTGAAGGGGTCTGGCTCTAGCAGTTGGCTGGGGCACTATACCAAGGGGGAAAGGATGGATCCCCTCCAGTAGTCACTGTGTCATCTTTTTTTGTTTTCTTCTTTGTTTGGATCCAGGACAATTCTGGTCCAGATGTGACCAGGTTCAGAGCCAGTGGACTGCAGCAGTTTCCAGTTAAACAGAAACCATTCAAAGTTAATAAACAAGTGTCTGCAACTGGGAAGAAAGAGATTCATGCATTAAAGCTGCATTAAGAGAGGAAAGAGAAAACAAATAATTCTCTCTGTCTGCCACAAGGTTCACTTTAACTAACTGAAGCCTATTTGAAAAGAAATGCAGTGGGTCCCCAGTGCAAAGGTGGAAGGGGTGGGAAGGTTACGTGGGGAGAAGAAGAAATCATTTTATTTCTATCATGATGCAGTAAGATATAAATACAATCAAAAGGGGTTAATCTAATCCTTTTGTGAAGCACTGAGTCAGAGAACAAGACAAAAACAAATCTGTGATCTGGAACTTCCTGAGCACCCACTCAGGGTGGATTAATGAGGAGTACACGGCTGTGAAATTACGTGCCCTCTGAGTCAGGAAAATGGTCCTAGTGGTGCATGACCTTGAAATGAGGGGAAGCAAACTTCACCTGATCCACAATTATAAAGACCTAAAAGGAGGGGGACTAAGGAGGAGGGAGAACACATTAAGAGCTGGGAAAATGTTTCTGAATATGAAACCAACAAAATACTAAACAAACCCAAGGCTTGAAAGACGAATTAAATGTAGCATAAAAAAATCTAGAGCCTTTAAAGGATACTGGTATTAGTGTTTGAGCATTATAAGGAAAGCTTGTCCTCTATTTACATGAAGTGGATATTTTGTTGCTGTTGTTACGGACTTAGCGATGTTTGTCTGCCTTCAATTTTCTCTTTGCAATGAAAAATTGTTGTGAGATGATTTCTAGTCTTAGCTGCTTTACATGACAGTATTATCAAGGATTCATCAAGAGGCCATCTGTCGAATTTATGAAAAAAAATGCAAAAACAAAACAGATGAAAAGGAAAGAGCAAGACAGAGACTGGTCCAGGGGACGATAGATGTGGCAGCATGTGCCTCAGTGTGAAAATTACAACATTTAAATACTGTAGAATAAATTACTGTGCCGAAAAATTAGTGATGCTCTCCCACTTCAGATTCTCCCCTTATGATGAGAACATAATGAAATAGATCACAGACCAAATCATTTTTTCCTGTGGCTATTATTATATTCTAATGAAAAATTAAAATGGGGTAAAGACATAAAACCTGTAAGGGAATCAAATAAGCTAAGCTACTGAGTCATTTCTTAGGTACCCCCAAAATGTACAGCTGATGTGGAAACAAAAAAATTCATATATTTTTATGTATGTAATCAACTGATTTCCCCCTGTTTTTCATATCTTCTTGCATCTTTATAGCTGGAATGTGTAGACTCACATACATGCCTGTGACACAGGAAAACTAATGGAAGGGCAAAAAAAATTTTCAGTCCTCATTACAAGCTGGTTGAATTGCATATCAAAGTAGAGTCAAATATAAACACCTATTCCCAACCAATATATATTGTATGTAAAATTCACTGAGTATCTACTGTTTTCTAACTAGGTTGACACCTATGTTTACATACTGTGTATGAGAAATAAATTTGAATCAAACATACTTACTGAAATCAAGCAGTCTGGATTTAATTGGAAGCTAAGATATAAAATCCAGTTTGTACTGTATTTTAAAATGGAAATACTACAAAGTCCAGGCCTTTCCTAGCCTCTCCCTTCATCTGGCCTCCATCAGGAATGCACTTGAATTTCTGTGTAAATTTGTGCTAAGCTAACGGGAAAAATATCCCATTGATTGTTGTACGCATTTGAAGATTCAACAACCTTTCCTCAAAAGCAATTTGCCTTTCTCTTTTACTGATTATGTTTAAAATTATGGAAAGCCAGCCACCAGGCTATCCCTATGAAAGTGTAAAAAATCAGTGTGACATGCCATATATTTTTAAACATAACTGTATTACATAATGAAAAATTTGAGTTCTTTGTGTCCTGATTCTTAACAGGGAGAAAAACTATGAGAAAGAAAGGCTAATATTGCTTTCATACAATTAAAAAGACATTCACAATAGTTAACTCGGACTATCTCCACCAAATCCTCCCACAAAAGTAAAGGCCTACAAATGATGACAATTATGACTTTCTGCACCTGAGAGAAAGAGCAGGTGAAACTGCCCCTGAGCTTCATTAAAGACCTTCCTAAACTATTCTGGTTTATATGGCAGATAATGAAACTATCTGCTAATTTCCACAAGTTCCAATTCTTAAACTAACAAGTAAAGAAAGCCTACATCTGGCAGCCCACAAAACAGTCCTCAAACACACGGTCTTTCAGTTTAGATAAAGCGCATACTTGGTGCGTGGAGAAGGCAACATCCTGAAATCTTCAGCTGACTTTAAAAAAACCCAAAATAACCATTAATTTTTAGTTAATTGAATTGGGATGATCATCTTGATGCATCAGTAATTAAATGACAGCAAACATCATAAAAGCAAACTGTGCATATATCTTAATGGCACAGAGCAAAGCAAAACTACTCACAAGGTCTAAAATCTATGTCCTTCCAAAACTACAAAAGGGTTTATGGCTAAAGACCATTATATCATTTACCGTAGTCTAGGGAAACCGCACTGGGAAGAGTCTATAGGTTTAAACCTGAAAATATATGCTTACTTATTTAACTTGACTAATGAGAGTAAGCCCACAAATTTCTGTTGTACTTGACACAACTGTAAGGGCAAGCATATACAAATCCCTCAGAAAGATGGGCCATAAAATTTACATTCTGGAAACTTTTTTTAATACAATTATGCAAATATTACTATAATGATATTATGCTTTAAGGATCAATTCTTTAATTACATAAGCATCAATATTCACTTGACAACTGTGATGTAACTACAAGCAAAAGAAGAGATAGTCATGCTTGGGGGGCACTAATTAAGTAAAAGTCTTCCATGAAGTATTTTCTTTTGAATCTACTCAAATATCTGAATATTAAATGAAGCCAGGAGAATGATTCTCAGACAAAAATATTGTACAAGTCTGCAGGATTTGGATTCTGATGTAAAATAAGATTGGTATGTGAATACCAGACCTGGTACCCTTCATGTAGAAGGAGCCATCATGTGAATGCAGTGAATCCATAACTTCTCAGTGATCAGTAAACTTGCTTGAGAAAATTAACAGAGAATAAACCCACAACAATCAAGTATACTTTATTAATGTCTATGATATGACCAAGCATTTAGATAACAATTGTTCCATAGTAAATGGGAGACAAAAATACTTGTTGACAGTGATTTTTAATCCTCGCTTCACTGCACCTCTAGGAACAGTTCAGAAGCAAAAAATGGCATCAACAAACCATCACTGTCCTTTGTGACTGGTTTTTAAGAATCCAGCTGCCTTGTTTAGGGAGCTGGCCATTTCTTCTTCTCTGCATTTTCCCAAATGCCAGAAAAAAAAATTAAAGCCTCTGCCTGAATCGCACTGAAATAGCGTGAGACTCCTTTGAGTTTCAAGGGAGTGGGGTTTTTCACACAGGTGCAGAGCTCTGCACCAAACAGAAGTCCAGTCTGATTCCTGCTATCTATGGGTCATTTAAGTGCTTTACCTATGCCAAACCATTATCTCTGTACTGTTTAACAAAAAACAACAGTCACAAACAATAATAATCAGCAACAACAAAAATTGTCATACAAGCATTGGAGGTCCAGTTTCGTCAGGAGCAGTGAATTGTTTGTAACCCCAATTAATTTACTGGGTTCAGAGGCAGTTGTTTCTCTGGCAGCAGATTTACCAGGGGAACTGGTTCTGTTTGAGCCTCTGGCCCTGTCATTGAGAAATCAAGAGCCTTTGTGCCACTCTTCACCTGTCCCGAATTGCTGGGGCCCCAAGAGGAGAATTATGCTGGGGCAGGGCTGTGTGGGAGAACATGAAAACACATTCCATTAAATTAGTTACTCAAGTGTGTAACACCGCCGCACATGGGAGTCAATTACCCTGATAGCCCGGCTCTGCCCCACTCCCTATAACCATATGACTGAAGAGCCATTGTATAATAATAGCCTGCAATAAGGTGTCAAGAAAGGACATTAGGGGTCTCTGAAGCAATGAGCATTAACTGGGTGCAATATTTTCCTAGGTCCATTTTATTGGGATAATCCTTGAACTATTCAAATACATGAACTCCCATATGAAACAGATATCTTTCCATCTGCATAGGCTTGGGTACTGATGAACAGGCTGGAAATATATGGGAAGCCGCATTATTTTAAATAACTGTTCCATAAAATAAATAGTAAGCACACAGCTCAGCATTTCAAGCGCCATAAAATAAATCGTCATCAAAAAAGCTTATTTTATGAACCCATAAATCTCCTGGAAACAAACGTTTTCTTCATCTTCCTGTGTTTTAATAAAAAATTCCTTTTTTTACTCACTCAATTACAATATCACTATCAGTTCAAATTACAGGTCAAAGATATGGGGCTTAATGTATGTACAGCTAGTTCTCTTCTCCTAATAACCTGTCATTCCCAGGATTTGAATGTCAGAACACAGCCTGCCACGGTAATGCTACCCGGCAGCACAGTGATGAAAACTTTGGACAAATCATGAAGAACATTCCAGATCCAAATCATCAGAAGGTTACTGGGGAGAGCCTTTCATCCTGCTCTGACCCCTTGATCTGACAAGTGACACCTACAAAATGAACAGCTCTCCAGCTTAAATTGTTTAACTGTAGCCTGATCAGTTTTATTATCTTGCTAATCCGGATATCAGCCGTTTCATCAGAATGGAAGATATGCATATCATGAATTATTTTGACACCAAGACCTTTTAATTTTTGCCAGCAATATTTCACTACACCAATCAGGACCTGCAGTCAGTGATGCTGCTCGCCTCCTGGGATGTCAGAGGACAGTGCACTCCTGACAGCACCAAATCATCTGGGAGCTGTAACGAGCTATTGCTGCAATTATTATTATCTCCTGTAGTCATGCATTTCATTACAGTGCACGCAGACAGAGGTTTCAGTTTCAGGCCAGTCTTATTTAGGAATCTGCCATTTTATGGGCTGTAGGGCTCTATAGTGTAATTTCTTTTCTCCTCAGTAGACAAGGATAGGTGAATTTCTAATAAAAACAAAACACTAGCTAGGTACTGTAGAAAGAGGGAGCACAATACAGTACATTAACCAGCAGTGAAACAGCTTAAATGGCTCACTTGTAGTTTATGAAAGCAGTGGTTAATCAGCAATATGGTTTGCTGCAGAGAGGAATAAAGAACAGTTTATCTTTAAATACATATATATTATCCTTTTTCCAAACTACCCACCGCTAAACTTTTTTGTTGGCCAACACTAAATCCTGAAGGGACAGGTCCATGGTTTTTAGTGAATTTTTTCTGCCACTTTATTAAAGTAAACTAAAACAGTTAAGAAAAGATGAAGAAAAATGCCTGGCTTGTTTGTTTAAGCAGCTTAGGGGCCATTATTGCAAAGCATGGGTATGCAAACAAGCATGTTGGAGAGAAAGGGGAGAGAGGCACTTCCAACTAAAAATTGATAAAAATCACAAACATCCAAAGATGGATATTCACAGGTAGAATACGCCACAAGCCCTTCCTGGAGAAAGCACCAACAATCACCATTTTAACTCTTTCCTACATCCAAGGTTAAATGGTAGCCCAAAAGAGGTTGTCCTGTGTTCATCCATGTGTTGAATGCCCTTTGGAGGGTATTGCCAGCTTTCACAAGCATTATAAAAGAAAAGAAGATAACAAAAAGCACATTGTTAAACATGTACATTGATGCAAAGGCAATGTTTTGCAAAACACCCAACACTTCGTCCCCTTGTTCTCCATCTTTCCTTGACATACATTTTTACTATGACCAGTGTCCATGTGTTTACACGTACATCATACTACATGTTTATCCTTAGCATTCTTTGGCTACACTCAGTTGATTTCAAGGTCTTTTCCACCATCTTTCTCTTCAGGATTTACTTTCTCCCTTGGTTCCCTTCTCCTTTTCAAACCTGCTCCTCTTTTTCTCAACAATTAAGCTACGAATTACTTAATTTCATAACAGAAAAAGAAGCACCAGCAAAAACAGGGATAGAATTTGGCAGTTTCAATTCTCCCATTTTTAGTAATGCTATGTAATACAATGAGTAAAAAACAAATAGGAAATTTCTACTAAGTGTGGGGGGAAAAGGCAAGCATCTGACTATCTGTGTACACATAATAAAACACAGGAAAGTCAACCACACATCCAGAGAGTCTAAAATTAAGGTACTGCTGATATAACAACAAATTGCTGCTATATGGGAAAAAAAAAAAGCATGTGAGGAGACTAATTTAAATGTAAACAATGAAAGAACCACTTCACACCACCTTTCCCCATGAAAACTACATGACTTCTTCTGTGCTGAGGTATTTAATTGTGCACTTTCTGTAGTCAGCAATCCCCTGCACATGTATAGCTTTTTGACAGCAAGACAAAGTTCTGAATATTAAACTTAAAGTAACATATTCTGCCTCATCACTTGTGTAAAGACAGCTGATATTGCCTGAGAGTTTGGCACCAGAGGCCAAGCACCATATTTTCAACCACCCACACACAAACCCTTTCAATACAATCCCTGGCAACTTGACTGTGAAATTTCCAGACATTGATGGCTAGCTAAGACTAATAGCAATGCTCCTGTGATGGACTCCCGTCATGAAAAAGCAGTTCTTCAGCTTTTTGATCCCATCTGTGTGATGCAAAGAGATCAGGGAAGACTTTGCCTCAGCAAAGATAGGATAGTGTGTCCAAAAAGGAGCAGAGCAGCACACCAGGGTCTGTGGTGTTGTGTTTATTTACAGATGCCATTCAGTTTTACATAACTCCCTTGTTAGTTAAGGGTTGCTGATCCTGCAGACTCTTACACATGTGAGCAGTTCCATCAAAGTCACTGGGACGTGCATGAATTAAGATTCCTCTTTTAAGTAAGGTTTAGCAGGATCAAGGCTGGTCCTCATGGCTGTCGAAATCTTTGATTGCAGTTGACTTGAAGGAGAAGCTAAATCCACTCAGCACTAAACAAACTGGAAGATACTTTCTTAAGTCTCATGAACCATTTCAGTCTCTCTTTGGCTACTAAGACAGTCATTCAAAGCTCCAAGGGACTGACTGTGCTGATGAATGCTTGTGCTATGCAGCTATGGAGTAAGAGAGCTGAATCACATCCCCAGGCTGGCTAATGCTGGTTAACACAGAATAGCATCAGCTTAAGGCACTGACATGGACACGGCAAGTTGCCTTATTGCCTGAGGATCATGGTGTCCCCTGCCCTGAAAGGGCTAGCACACATGTGACTTGGAGCTAGTCTCAAAGTTGTTGGTCAAGATCAGTAACCACTGGCTAGGAGTTTAAAATAGCAAGTACCATCCCCCTCCTCCTCTCCTCTATTACAATTTCCACTGCAGACTTCAGAAAACAGCTTACTAAAGTCACTGCACTTCGCAGGTCCTTTAACACATGAGCTTTACATTGACTGTGGCTGTCACAAGGGACAGGTGAAGACATTTAACATAAAACCAAAGCAAGACAGCTCAGCCAGGTGGTTCTAAAAGCATCCCAAAACCAGGCTGGAATTTTCTGGACATCCACAGTTTTTTCTGAGTTCCTATGGAAGGTGTTGTTTGCAGGAGGAAAACCCCTGCCAGGTCCTTCATGGCTACCTGCTCCACAAGCCCTCTGGGGATAGTGAATATGTCATGAGCCCAGGTGACACCATTCTGGAGTGGTTCTGCTGAGGATCACAAGACGTGCCTGGTACACAGTCTGGGTCTTGCTCTATGTTGAATACAAGCTCTACATTTTGCTCCATCTCAGCTAAGGGCCAGTGAGAGCTGGCCTGAGGCTGGGAGTGTGCTGGCTGTGCCAGGCAGCTCCTGTTTGAGGATGGGTGGGAAGGTACAAAATTTACTTCAAATTATTGTAAAATTTTAATGTAAAAGAAACAAAAAATGGAGAAGAATTACTAATTGATTAGAAAAGTTTAAAAGGGAACCCAAGCCCTTGAGCTCCCCCACCCTCACTTTGGGCCTGTCCTGGTTTCAGCTGGGATAGAGTTAATTTTCTTTCCAGTAGCTGGTATAGTGTTATGTTTTCAGTTCAGTATGAGAAGAGTGCTGATAACACACTGATGTTTTCTGTTGTTGCTAAGTAGTGTTTATGCTAAGTCAAGGATGTTTCTGCTTCTCATGCCCAGCCAGCAAGAAGGCTGGAGGGGCACGAGAAGTTGGGAGGGGACACAGTCAGGGCAGCTGACCCAAAGTGGCCAACGGGGTATTCCATACCATGTGACGTCATACCCAGTGTATAAACTGGAGGGAGTTGGCCTGGGGGGATTGCTGCTTGGGAACTAACTGGGCATCGGTCGGCGAGTGATGAGCAATTGCATTGTGCATCACTTGTTTTATATGTTCCAATTCTTTTATTATCATTATTGTAATTTTAGTATTGTTATTATTATAAGTTATTTTCTTCCTTTCTGTTCTATTAAACTGTTCTTATCTCAGCCCACGAGTTTTAGTTTTCCTTTCTGATTCTCTCCCCCATCCCACTGGGTAGGGGGGAAGTGAGTGAGTGGATGCGTGGTGCTTAGTTGCTGGCTGAGGTTAAACCATGACAGAGCCAAATCGTTGTTTTCCTAAGTAACCGTGAAATCTCTTTTGAAACTCAGCTGAAAACTACTATCACCTCCTTATTATGGATTTATCTAGATAGACTTGAGGAAAAATCCTTTTAGCTGTTGAAAAGTTATAATTCTTGCATGTGTGTCAGTAAGGAATGAAAAATGCAATACAATAAGAAAAGAAACACTAAAGTTGCCATTCTTCAGGTCAATGAGAAGTTCTTCAAATGCATTTATGACAAACATATAGGGTTATAGATTTCATATGGTGCCTTCTTTAAGATACTTTTGAATTCCACATTATCATGGTTAAAAAATTTGTAAAACCATATGTAGTGATAATGTCAATGAAATGATAATGTCAAAACCACCTGTATTTCTAGTGTCTTTTGGTGTGTAAGTGGTGCGGGTTTGTTTTACAGAACACAAGAGTACCTGACTATGAGGAAGTTACACAGCAGACTATAATCAGTTAATTAGATCCCTGTAACACTTCTAGGAAATCAGTCCCAGAATTTTCAGAATCATCTTGGGCCAAATTTAGCAACATCCACAAAAGTGGAACAATGTCATTAACTGATCTGATCCAGATCAGATTCCTTACATTTTCCAGGGCTTTCAGCATATATTAGCACATTGTTTAAATCCTGTAGTGGTTCTTATTTCTTATTTACTATATATTACATTGTCTTAGTAACACCTTAGCTTGTTTTATTTACTTGTAAAGAGTTTGAGCCAAGCCCTTTGTATTAGTCTAAAGAATGTTCTAGTTCATAACATCAGAATTATAGTTATTTTTAACAGCAATACAACAGATTTGCACCAAAATAGAGTACTTCATTAACATTAGCATGTGTACAGTCTTAGCCTTTTCTTTTTTAAGAAATCAAGTGTGACAGATTCTTTACAAAACTTCTTAAAACAGAGAGCATGACTTCCATCTAAATCCTGATGATTAGCTGCAGTGTAATGTTGCAGGTACCGAATATGGTGCATCAGCATTTACCTTCTCAGCTTATACATGCATTTAGTCATCTAAGTGGTCCAAAAATAATTAAGTGGAAAAACTGAAGGAATTTGTAAAAATCTGGCTCTTATCAACCTGTCAAAAGCTATACCCTTAAATTCAGGGTAGGAATTCAACAGTTCATAGCTCTCATGTTTGAGCTTAAGCCATTAATTCATTCCTCATTGTGAGTCTTGTAAAATCTTTTTCCTTCCCCCTTTGCCCTCCTGTAATGTATTGTATCTTTTATTCTTACCACACTAAAAGGTTAAGGATGCAGAGTGTACAGCAGTAAGAGCATTTTTCACTTGTACACTGGTAACCTCATGTCCATGTAGGGAATGTAATACAACCTGCTTAAATTCCAACTGCTTCTACCTTTGGTGAATTTAATATGGAGACTGTAAAATATTCTGGAGTTTATACCATATATAAAAGTAATAAAACAAATTTAGAGAAAGATTTCTTAGCTCGTGTATCACACAGACGTGAGTACTCGCTTTAAAAGCAGAAGCAGAAATCTGCAACTCCAGAATGACCTGATGAAGGTTGGACCAAAGTTTTCAAACGCAGTGCCTGGCAGCAGGCTCCCAAGCCCACGTTAGTCTTACAGCTTTCATCCAAAAAAGGGGGTTAAGCCCTGCACGGAGGAGCCATACGGCATTTCAGTAGGCACCTGCTGTTACCACAGAGAAGGAGCCAAATGCTGCCACAACAGGTCTTGCTGGGTCTGTGTTGTGCCAAGGTATGGGCTGGGAACAGAGCAGCTCTGCCGGCTATGCCAGGAAGGAGATTGCTCTCAGCATCCAGGGAAGAGCTGCAGGCTTTGGGGAGTCATTAACACCCAAAAGCTAGGTGCTCCAGAGTAACATCGCCAGCAGGAATCGTTAGGGGTATAATCTTGGACATTTAAAGAGAGGCTCAGAAATAATTAAGTGACCGGACTTATATTGGGACCTGATATTTGCACAGAAATGGTTTGACTTAGAACCGCTAAGTGCCTGTATTTCCCATTAATGCCAAAAGATATAGTGGCTTTTTTATGCAAGAGGCAAATCTGGAATGTAAAATTAGGCAGAATATTTGAAAACTTTGGCCTATAAACTTTGTGTGTATTGCCAGTCTAAAATCAGCTCCTAAATATTTAAAATCTTGTTTCTTTTTTATTGGACATAATTTTGTGATTAGGAAAAAGAAGAATGGAAATAAAACCTCTTAATTTTGCTCATAGGATTCATACAGATGACTCCATGAGATACATGAATTAAATTAAACTACACAAATAAGTGTTCTTAGGCTTGGAAAGAAAGTTACGGAAGGACAAAATGACCATTTTTTCCCCTTCTGTCTGAGTAATTTTTAATCATTCTAACTTGTGTAGCCACCACTACTGTTCACTCTAAAGTTTAATGAAATTAAGAGAAAAGATGTATAGCACTCTGCTGCCTTTACAATGACTTACTTAATTTTAAATATTTCATGTAAAATTTTACAAGACCATCTTGAAAACTTGCTAGATATCCTGACCAGTGGAGTGACTCCACCTTTCTTATTTATCAGTAGAGCTAAGGGAAGGGTCCCAAGATGTAAGTCAGTGTAGGATAATGACATACGTGACTTCCCTCAGAAAACCTACACTTGGTTGGAAGTTTGGTAAGTTTAAAATCAACCCCTATGTTGGTGTTCATGTGCTGCAGAGAGCTGGACATATTCCAACAAAACCTGTGAGCAACATTCAGAGTATCTGCTTCCAACGTACTGGGCGTGTTCACACTTTTCTTTTAAACCTAAGGCAATGGTACACCTACCTGTGCTTGCCGGTATGTTGTTAAGCCACCACACTGGAGAGAGAAGCCACTGTCTTTTGAAAGAGGGCTTCTTCAGTACAACCGCTGTCTACTTTATTGAGAGCTCTAAGCTTGCTTTTGCCTTTCTCATTCACCCAAGATAGTTCTCTTTTCAAAGTCAGTCTGAATTAACTCATACACTGCTACGCAGACACATTTGTTATTTTGTTTTATCCTGAACAATATGTTTCTTTTTAATAATTAAAACCCCCTTTGAGTTGGTATAAATCAGTAGTTCAGATTTGCTGTTGTCATTCTATAGGAAGTAACCCTCTGAATTACTTGTAAAAGGAACTGCCCCCAAAAGCAGAGAAAATCTCTTCATTAAATCAAAACATTTTATAATATATATTGGCATCCTAGGAAAAGACCATTTAGATTTTTGTAAAACCATGCAATCAAAGTTTGCAACAACTTAAATCTTAATGAAAAGAGTTTTAATAACTCATTTTACTTTTTAAGCAGGTGGGGAACTAGAGAACTCACACACGATTGATTACAATAAGCAGAGGATGGGCCATTGCTTGTAGAGGTGTTGTAACTCAACGGTGAGTTCATACCCAAGCGTACGTAGCCAGCTTTGTTCAGGAAGAGATAAAGCTATGTTTAATCACAGTCCTCATATTGGAAGCTGAGCATGTACTTTTCTTTGCAGAGCTGTGGCCAAAATGACTTCACAAGGCAAAAAAAGAGGCAGGTCACTCATTTCTCTGGTGAATATGTATGTGCTCCTGGGTTAGGTAGGCAAAACAATACTCAGCTGTCAAACTAAAATCAATCATAGTTTGTTTTATTTGCAATCATTCTGCCATGGGAGGCTTGCAGTTTTGTCTTCATTATTTGTGGGTTTAGTGAGCAAAATTAAAATGTGAAACCCTATCAACATGTGAACTTGGCACCCTCTGACATATGGGGCATGCCCCTCATCCAACACAATCTTTGGTTAACAGCTGTGAGGAATTTTACCAGGCTAAACAGCTTTTTAGTCTAACCCATGGGAACTGGCATGTGTTAGCACAGCTACAGAAGGCCTCTCCAGTCCCTAAACGCAAAAACATATTGAGGATTGCAAAGAAAAAGTTACAAAAGGGACAGAGTTCAAATCCAATTTGTTCTCTGATTCGTGGCAAGATATATCTATGCTTGCAAACACATTCAAGTCAGGCCCATTTGCTGCAGGTTTGCTTTTGCGAATGCTCGGTATGAAGATCTCCCATTGAAGCCACTGGGAGCACCAGCACAGAGAAAAGCTATTCCTCAGCAGCGTGGAGACAATTTGCACCAGCTCAGGATTCAATTCAAAGTACTTACAAGATGAGGCTTGAGTGCTGTGTTCCATTATAAGCAAAATGAATGGCAGTATTGTTTTATTTTTCTTTGGGGATTCTTGCCAGTGCAATATCCATAAAACTCATCCTGGTATGTAACAATCCCTTGGCATGGCAAGGCCTGAATATGGCAAACCAAAAAGGTCTACCTAGACAAAATTTTGTTGTGGCCACCATTTGAAGGTGGTCCTAAGAGCAGCATTCGGTGAAATTTTCCCACTTAGAGTAGCAGTGAAAAGATAACAGCATGTGAATTGGTGCCCGTATCTAGGACTGCCATATTTCTGCTCCTGATTCTTCTATAATGTGGGTACAAGAGACATGATGCATACGAGTAATATCAAATCTGCTGTGCAAATATAGGCATACCAGTATATCCTGGCACTTGAGGCTCACTGTGCCTTTAGAGTTCATCTGTTCATGCCCAGCCGCCATCCAGGGCACACACAGCCTGGTCAGGCCCAGTAGCTTGAGCAGGCATCAGTCAGCCCAAAGCACTTAGCAAATGGCAAAATGCTGTTTTCCTACCAACCAGGTGAAAAAAGAAAAGATGTTGAAGGAGAACTGGATATATAGTAGCAATTTCCATACAGTCAAGAATCCCGACCATTTTATCTCAGTCTGACCGCAGGACAATCTGTTCAGGCCAGTGTAGCCTGTAAAAAGCCCCTCTACCGCTTCAAACAACGGCTGTGCTGCACGAGTAGCATGAACACTCATGTGCCACAGCCCAGGAGTCAGACGGAGAGGGTTGTTTCCTCCCTTGTCAGTGTGAAGGGTTTGTGTCATTATTCTGGCTTTGACCGAGTTCCTTTGCCTCTTGCCAAGTTAAACTTCCATTATCACAATAATTCTAGGGGCTGCTAAAGGCATTTGGTGAAGCATGAGGGAAGCTAATTGACATGGAAAAGGAAAATTCGCAGGCCATGTTTTCTCCTGTGGAAATTATGTAAAATTGTTGCTGCTGCGTTACACAAATAATTTTGATGCATTCACTTGTCTTTTGCTTGTCTTTACCTTAGTCTTGCCCAAATACTATGTTTTTTTACATGCCCTTTCTGGCTCTTAGTTGACTGCTTTGCAGAGAACAACAATTCACAGAGGCATCCTAGAGAGATTCCTTCAGATCACTCCAAATGCTGATATGCAACAGCAGTTATTAAACACCACAATTATTTATTTTAAAAAGAGCAATAACTTTGCAAGCCAGCTAGCATTTCTCCAAAGGAATTGACAATACTAGCTCCAGTCAGGCTCTGCTGTGCCTTGTGCCGTGGCATGAGCTGAATCTCTGCAGTGTAGCAGGGCTGATGCCAGGTGAAGGCAAGTCTTACATGACAGCTGTGCTGTGCCCTTCTGAACTCTTTTTGCCTATCATCATCATCCTCATGTGCCACCTCAGGTAAAACCTTGACCTAGCACATCCTGTGGTGACAGCCTCATGTGACAACAGGGTCACCGTCTTTCCCCATCACAGGTACAAAAAGCACTACTGCCAGAAAACAGCAACATTTCTGAAGCATTTTGTTCTGCCTTATCTCTTTCTTTGTTCAGTGCTCACCCCCACTGACTCTGTCATTAGTTTCTAACAATTTAAGGCATTCCTGTTTTCAGCTTTCCCTGAAACAACATGTAAGCCTCTGACAGTCATATCTCACTGGTACTCTTCCGTAATTCAGCAAATCTAAGTACGGATCAGAATCAGACTCCAAAACCTTGAATCAACAGACACTTTATAAAATTTACACTATTTCCACCTACCCATTGGGGTGACAATAGCAAGGACTATTAGGTTTTTTATAGTGTAAAAGTATACAACATCTATAATTCATATATATTTTATAAATATATAAAAGCATAAGCAATTTGCTTCACTGCAAAGTGCTGAAATACATGCACACTAAATTGTGGCCAAATCTGAAGATGGCTGTGACTGAGTCCCTCAGAAATTAAAAAAAGCTAAAAAGAACAAACATTGATGTTAAAGTATTTTTAATTATTTACATCTCTGTTGTTTCATTGTATCTTAGGTATAATTTTAAAAATGAAGCCATATTTTATCTTGATTACTAACAAATACAGTATCATTATTTTGCTATGGACTTCACATCCCTATCTGTCTTGCTAATGGATATTTTCCTGTTTAGAGAAAATGAGAACAATTCTATTTTATTTAGAGACCAATAATATTCCTGAGTGTTCATCCTCACTGTTCTGGAAGAACAATGAAACGGCACTTACATGAAGGATTTACTGGTGTGCATGCCAGGACAAAAACAGATGGACAAAACAAGTTTAGACAAGTGAATCTGAAAAATTGGATGACCTTTATCTCACAAACAAAGTTACAGAAATTCAGAAAAAGCCAAAAGTTATTTTATTTCCTTCAATGGAGAAATTCCAGTATTTGTGCTTGAGCCAACAACTTTAATTTAAACCTGGTGATGTAAGTTAGTAGCTAGCCCTTAGAGACAATATATATCATTCCTAAAGCACAAATATCTTAAATGCCTTAAAAAAAACCCCACCCCACCCCCAAAAAAAAACTTAGCATTGTCTTACCTAAGGGGAAGATCAGGCCTGATAAAGGAGATGTGTAGGTTTGGGGGGGGGTGGTTGCATTTTTGGACCATGCACGGACTCCTAGCCAAGATTGAGTGACTGGCAGTGACAGTGTCAAGCTTAGGCGACAGGTCCTGGCTCAGAGAGCTCAGAGGTGAGGATAAGGCAGAAATACAGCAGGCAGACAGAACAGATTTGGTAGGCTGCTAAAGTGTTAAGGAGGAAAGAGCAAAACATACCCATGTTAGCAACAAAGCACAAGGTTTGGATCACTACTTTTAAGGCATACAAAAGGAAATTACACAAAGGAACTCTCCCATTGATGTGTCTAAGCTATCAAAGCTTGCTCTTTGCTGGAGACATAAGAATTGAAGCAGTCAAGGCAGAGAGCCAAGATATGGTAAGGCCCCTGCAAAAAGTAAGTTTTGTGTCTATGCACATATATTTCAGATTTGGAAGGGATCCCCGTGATATTCAAACTCTGTAAAGTTTATTGAATACAAATACTGAATCCATAAAATTCCCAAGTGGATTCTTCACACTCATTTGAGAGCAACACTGCAAACTGACATTATCAAGAAAAGCTGATTAGCGACCTTTTGGTTTTAAATGTACCAAGTTCTAAGAAGCCAGAGATTTGAACCAAACAAAAGGAAAATGAAAATCAACACAGGAAAATCACCCTACACAGAATAACCACCAAGTAAATAGAAAACCTTCCAAAAAATGGAATGGCAAAGTTTGGGTCTCACAGTTAATTCAACAATCAAGCCCCCAAAATGGCACTGTGTTTGGGAGATTTGCAGGTAGATATACACACCTGATTTCTTTTCATCTACCTATTGTTAAAGAGATCAGTATAATATTGACACAACACATTAGAAATATTGACACAATACACTAGAAATCAACTACTATTGTCGAAAATAATGAAAGTCACTTCTCAGCTTCATGTGGTATGCCTCAAAGAAGCACCATATTCCTTAAGATTTCCTGTGAAGCTTACTGCCCATCACTGCACTAATCACAGTGGGAACTTCTGTTCAAACACAAAAGAGGCAAGAGGACAGGCTCAGTGACCGGGTAGGTCCTTCCTCCAGCATATACCTCGTACGCATATATAAACTTGAGTAACACATGACAGAAGTGGTAGCCCTCATGAGAACATCAGGCAATTTAGTAGGGAGGGACAGCCTTGCCCTGTCATTTTTAAATCAACCTTTGCAATTCTACTGTGGGAATGTGGGCCTGTTACGTTCTATGTGGTTTTGCACAAGTGATATCTGTTTCTAGAAAATTCATTCAGTATCATGATTTTTCTAAAAAAATAACTTTATGAGAGCATGAGGACATTTACCCTTCATTTTCTTGCCTGTCCAGTCACTATCTTCTCTACAGTCTTGCCAAACACAGAGCATGAACCTATGTACTTGCTTGAAATGGCTGGTATTTTAAAATGGACACTGTTGTGGCAGAATCTCATTTTTAAGAGACCCCTCTGTCTGGATTCCTAGTGACTTTGTTCTTGACTTAATCCATGTACATCCTGATGCCCAGTTTAGGCTCCATTAACTTTAGTGGGACTCTGGCCTGTCTCACGAGATACAGGATCAGGCCCTGGGTACAATCATATCTCTGCAGCTGCAACAGAACCAAGCACTTTTGCTTTCAAGTGAAACAGCTTTTCTGCAATCATTTTCCTGGTTGCTTGAGTTGTAAGCCAGGAGAGATGCTGAGGCAGACCACATAGTACTATGATCTTAGGAATATTTTTTTGGCAGGGAATAAAATTCTCTCTGTTTCTCATCTCTCGACAGTATCAGCCTTTGTTTGTCAGAGCTGTTCAAGGATCCAAAAAGAATCATCCTGTTCTGCCTTTTCCAAAACAAGCTGCTGTAATCAGAATGAAAATGCTCTGCAAATATCTAGCTTTTTATTCTCAGCAGTTCCATTTTATCTTTTTTCTTTTTTCTTCTTTTTTTTTTTTTGTAGCACAAAATGGTTTAATTCTGTCTAACAAGCAATTAATATGTCCTTCCAAACAGATCAGAACTGGAGAACCAAATTAACACCCTTCAAGAGTGATATATCAGTGCCTGATTTCACAGAATGCTTTACGACCCTTCCACCTAATCTAATGGATGGATTTTAAACATGAGAAAGCCTTAACATGGCTTGAATTTGAACACTTTGACTCCTTTTAAGTGTGTATCACTAATTACAGTAAGCCTTTATTAAACCTATGTAGTCACCTATGTATTTCAAAGACAAGAAAACCTTTTTAAAAAATACCGACCATTAAACATTACATTCACTGTTATTTTTATTGAGCCCCACCCAGCAAGGGGATATTTACCATTACAGTACTGCATACGTATCAAGATTATTTGTAAATCTAAAATCAACTAAATATTCAACATGTAGCAGTATTTAGTCAGAACTAGAGATATCAACTGCTAATCTTTTCTACTTGTCTTTCACTTCCTTCAGCTCATAAACCGATTTAACAAGAAAAGAACCATGGAATCAAAACAACATTTTCATGGGAAGGTATGTTCATTTAAGCAACAGGCTGTTCCAATGTAGTTTTTAATAAGATAGATGAAATTGAGTAAGTGATAATTTAACCAATGACAAAAATGTTTTTTCATACATTGCAATAATGTCAGGCTTTGAATTCTAACAAAACCCCTGTTCTTCTCTTAAAACCCCAGATCTTATAGTCGGTTAATTAAGCAGTAATTTCATTTTTCATTTGGGGGAGTGTGCAAAAAGGTACAATTCTAGCTGTTGCATTTACAAAAGGTTGATATGAAGCAAAAGCCTTAGAAAACAGGCAGCAAAAGAAAAAAGAACACAATGTGCTGGGTTCAAAATTACATGGGTTTTGTGTTGTAAGGTGGGCAAAACTTATGATTGCATACATATTCAAAGTAGCCACCCCAAGATGTAGCTGCTGGGAGTCCAGGTGGTACCATTGCAGCAGCATATGCAAAGATGGGGCAGACAGGGAATATCACTTGTGCTACTGAGCTGCTCATGGACTACTATCCAGAGTAATATCCAGCATCAGGATCCACCAAGAGTGGTCAAGTGGCAGACAGAGTTAAATACCCTAAATAAATGGGCGACAGCAGGGCAAACTTCCTAATGATGCCTCACTCACATAGGGTAATATTGTTCTGAAGAAGTGCCTCTGAAAATGAGACTAAATCAGCCTGAGTGCCTGTACAACTCTTGCACTGCCAAATCTGGCAGCAGAGGTTTCTGCCAATTATTTTTTGTTAAGGGAATTGGACTGCAGCCTCTGATTCATTTTACATATAGTAGAGCAAGAGTTGGCCTACATATAAAAATTCACACTGGCATAACTGTGTCAGTTTGGGGTGTGATATTTTGCTGACAGTTTTACCTTTAAAAGACCTAAAGTAGAGGCGGTTAAATCCTTACCCAGATACCTTAGAATCACTGAAGGGGTTTTTTTCTGGTTTTCAGCTAGAACAAACAGGCTAAACTATATAACTATGGCAACTTACAGCAGGCGGCCTATATATCTGTTCTTATCAAAATAATAGAGATGATGTGTAAGACTAGGCATACACCAGAGGTTCCCCAAAAAAGAGAGGATCATTAATAGGCCCTTTGCATCAGTCATCTCTTTACAGGATCACAGAATGGGTGAGGCTGGAAGGGATCTTTGGAGGTCATCTGGTCCGACCTCCCTGCTCAAGCAGGTCCACCCAGAGCTGTTTGCCCAGGACCATGTCCAGATGGCTTTTGAATATCTCCAAGGGTGGAGATTCCATAGCCTCCCTGAGCAATCTGTGCCAGTGCTCAGTCACTCTCAGTGAAAAAGTGTTTCCTGATGTTCAGACTGAACCTTTACAGGAAGAACAGTCTTGGTGGATACAGCTATTCAATAAAAATGTACCAATATATCAAAATTGTAGAGAAGTTAACTGGTAGGTATGTGGAACACCCTATGATACCAAAAATAAGTGTCTATATCTTTGTGCTAAAAATGGTATTATGGTAGTAGTCTCTATATTCACACTTCCTAGAGATGGATATTTTTGACTGAGTAGGGGAATTCAGCACGTTTAACTGAAATGTAAGGAAGTCTGAAACTAGGCCCCTCCTTAGATATCAGCAACCTCAGTCTTGTCAGAAACGCGCAACCAAAAATGAGCTTAATTTTTAATGCAAGCTACCAGTTTATTACTCACGTTAGCTGTAGAGAGGAAGAGATCATAATGCAATATAAACATTTTAGGAGTCAGGATTTACATGGGGGAAAAATTACTTTGTTAGCTAACTCGTTTGCTTTATTAGCATCACTTAGTTCCAAGTAGACTGACAAATTGAAAAAGAATTGGTTTTCATTTTTAACATTTCCCTCCCCCATTAATACTCCTCATCAATTGCAGTAATCAATCTCAGTTCGACACATGGAGATTTCAAACCATAGGGTCTGGAGGGGGAGGCTGGGTTTTGCACCTTTTCCATACACTACTTTTGCTGACAAAACTAGTTTGGCAACTACATGTCAGGCTCTCGGCAACGGTTCTGACCTCACCATTTTAAGCGCTGTTTTCTTACTATAATGTTGACATATGGCTATTGTGCTCTTAATCTAGTTATTTTGTGTCTGCTGTGTTGTTGCTATCTCATCTTTTGAATTTTCTTCAGGCAATTACTGTCAGAGACATTTAATTTCTTCTGCTACATATTAACCAATTGCCAACATTCCCTTGGTTTTGGTGTGGAGCGGCTGGTTATGAGGCCAAAGCAGTATTATTGTAAGCTGTCCTAGGCATATCTGTATACCTGCAAGGCCATCTAAAAATATTCTGATCACACCCCAAAGAATGGTAGAGAAGCTTTGGAGAGAATAAAGCTGTTCTTTTGGCCTTCACATGTCACCAAGTCAGAAAAAAAACCACGCTACGTTGCTTTCATTTCTAATACATTGAATAGTTGCCTGTGGTTAATTACACTGCATCATGGAAGGTGCCACAATCAGGCAGTAAGATTAAGCCAGTTGAAAGTGATGTGAGCAAACGGATGGAAAATAACTCAGGTAATCATATAAAGCAAGTACAAAATCTCTAGCCGTAAGTAGGCAAAACACCACGTTTAACCATTATATGCCATGCAAAAACCGAACACCCCTGCAGCAAACAACAGTACAAGCTAACACACGTTGTTCACTGCCACGTGTTGGCAATATTTTGACCTTGAGCAAGCAAGGCTGGAGGTACATATGAGAAACTGAGAATTGCAATAGCTGGTAGGCACAGATTTAACACAGGGACAGGGAAGGGGATGTTCTTCACATTAACTCTTGCACATTCACAACACACTCCACATCCTGTGATGGGGAGCAGCTGCCCTCCTGCGATGCTGCCCAACATCCATCAAGGCTGTATGCACCCTGACCAGCCTGTAGTATTTATTATAGTTCGGTTCATGTGTCTTGTTCCAATGTCCCTTTACCCTAAACTATGAAAAAGCTGCCAACAGAGCATGAGATCAGAAAGTTTTTATTCTACCAGGCTTCACAGGGCTAATTCTGAATGGTCCTCTGAGGAACATCTCTCTCTTTTCATTAACTGTAAATAATTCACATCACAGGCATCTAGTCTGGGCAGTGTGAGCACCAGATCATCATCTTTGTGTTACTGTTCCTTGCCACATTCCCAGTGCACAATGCAACTTCATTTTTCATTGTCTCTACTTATGAAATGGGGATGACAAAACCTACTTCACCACTTGCAAGCATTCCAGCACATTATCAGGTGATCAGCTTTCCCTTTACAGGCATGACTGGTGGTCATAATGTTTGCTTTCATGGAACAAATTGCAGATCTCAAGAAAATCAGCATCTAAATTTGTTCCAGTGGCTCATTTTGAATGCAAGCTAAATCCTATGTTTTCAGATTGTACCCCACAAATACTAAAATAAGCACTTCTTGAGGGCTGGAAAATAAACCCTGAAAAAATATACTCTTGATTACTCAGGGAAGCAAGAGTAGCTATTTGAAGAGAAAGAACAAAAGATACGTGATCCATTCCTATACTTCACAGTGTGCCATGTTTTGCACTGAAATTCAACCAGCCATTAAGTCGTAGGATAGCATGTTCTATTTACAAAAAGCTAAATAGAACTGTTGGTTTTACTCACAAAAGCCCATACTTTAATGATTTCTAAAGGAATTTCATCATATGAGCAAAGGTTGCATAAATGCCAGTTAGACAGACATGACAGGGGTATTGATAATATAAAAGCAGCAGTTACACTTTACTTGAGCACTTAGATTAAATGGTATCTGTGGCAGCTAATCAGACAACTGGTTAGCAATTTAGAAACCAGTTTATTCATAAAATTAAATGTAGCATCAAAAACAATGTGGCAATATGACTATGCTGTGATCATATAGGTTGAAGCATATCGGACTAGAGACCCGTTTGCAAAGTCCATGAGAATTCAGCTGTACTGCAATATTCTCTCAGCCGTCATCATTATGTTGTACAGGTACCTAGTGGACAAAATAACAATCTGAACTACAAAGAATCTGTTAAAATTCACAGTTCAGTGAAATGCTGATTACAGCAGCAACACTCTTTTCTTCTCCCTGTCACTCCCACCCTTTTGTTCTCCTCCACTTCGCTTTTCTCCTTGGAATGGCAGACAGCGGTAAAATGGTGTGGGTAACATGTGGTATATTAGTCTTATTAGCACTCATTTACAACGAGCTGCATAACTGCACTCTTCCTGAACCCGCACTGCTTGGCATCCCTACTGCCAGGGCACACGCTTTCCCTGCTCCACGTGGGAATGCCTGTGCAAGGGATCAGGACCTCTTCTTCTGTCACAGGCTGCCTTCTTCTCATCTGCCCCAGAAAAGAAGAGCTGCTTTCTGCCTCCTTTGTGCATTTGAATGCCTCATTGTTTAAATCAAATTATAAGCTTACATTCCAGCCAATCTCTTTATCCCCTGAAACCAAGTTTGAATGTAAAAGATAATGCAATATTTACCATAAATATTAGTCTGTTCCATGACTGTAATTTTTATCTCCTAATTGAAATACTTCTTATTTTCCTTGCCTCAGTGAGCTATTTTAAGAAATAGTTCAATGAGATTGTGTTGGAAGACACACACAGTATTGCTCAAAACAGAGATTTTTTTTCCCAGGGGAGCAAAATATTCCACTTCCAAAATGAGTTTACAATTAATCACCTGACAGGTACCTAGATTGCTAAAAATTGGCTTTTCCCCCAGCTTCCATAGCCAACTGATTATGAAATGAGAATTCATGAAAAGTTATCTAAAAACCACCTATATGTCACAGCTGGATATAATCCTTGTGTGAGGCCTAACACAGGCTGCAAAAATCTCCACCCATCTAAAGTACCCTTCTGAGCCCCATGATGTCACTGTTGCTTGCAGAAGAGGTCTCATTTTTAACGGACATTATAACATTCCTTAACCCTCAGCAAACCACATTTTGCTCAATTTTTTTTGCTTTAAAATGTAAAGAATTAGTTTTAATTTTTTTTTGTTATCTTAAAATAGGTAACTATGGGGGGAAAAAAAAATTCAGACAACAGGCCAGTTACTGAATGGATTACTTGATGCCATCCCCAAAAGCTGGTTCACAAAATCTCTGGCTCATTGGTCAGGGAAATGGGAAGTCTGTACTGTGCCTGATCTATTATTCTGAGCTCCTAAATTTTTCTTCCTACCTCTCCAGCCCTGAATCCGTGAAGCACACTGATTGATTTTGGCTAGCTCAATCAGTGTGATTAAGAAGATGTCCTGGACAGTGGAAGTCACCTGTGAGACAACAGAGGCACAAAAGCAAGGGTCAGGACAAAGAGCTGCTTTGGGGCTTGGATGGAGTTACTCCTCCATCACACAGCAGAGTGAAAAATCAGGTGTCTGCTTTAGGCTGAGGGAAACATTAACTAAAAGAAAGGTTAAAAAAAAAAAGGAAAAAATGCAACTGATGCGTTTCCTTCTTCCTTTTGCTTTCCTGCTCCCCTCACCCCCAACAGAGAGATAATAAATGGAAAGACTTGGTGTTGCCAGTGAATCAGGGCCCAGACTCCATCAGCATCTAGAATCCAATTTGAAATCATCATGCCATTTTCCAGGTAATAGATATAAAAGTTTCTGTAGGAGACAAAGCACCTGAAGTTGGATCACATCATCAGTTTTGTACTGATGAGACATTGGATGGGTTTTCTATTACATATCCAAAGAGTGAACATCTGTCTTACCAGAAAGCTTATTCAGGCTCAGCCAAAAGCTTTCATATTCAGGGATACATGTCGTAATTCGAGACTAGTGAACTGGAGACATTCTGGGAGAAGAAACATGCCGGCAGGGAATATTTTAACGCAGTTGAGATTGGCCTAACACGGAAAGGACATTCAGAGAAAAACTCAGAGTCTTGGAGACTATTCTTCTTTAATTCTGAGTTAATTTTTTTTTCCCTGTAATTCTGGTTTGCTAAATATCCACTGGACACCTTACAGGAGATAAAGCCACTCTCCAAACAAAGATTTATCTAACATTAAACAAAATGACGATAAATTTTAAAAGCATTATCTCTAAAATAAATTTAAAGCATGTGTCTTTTTTTATTGAGGTAACAGGAAAATCCTCCCAAGCTAAGCCAGAGCTGCCTGAGACTTAGTAAGCCTCCAGAAAGCATCTATTTGTGGCCAGCAAGGAGATCAGACTTCAGAGGAATCTTCCTATAAAGTACATGGGGGAAACAGGCTTCAAATGCCTGTGCTCTGGCTTGCCTCCTGAAGGCAGCTGACTGCACAGTGACCAGCCTTCAACCTACACACCTTTCCAGAACACCTAAAGTCGGCTGGGGTAAATATCACCCAACATGACCATAAAACAGCACCTTCCTGGACTCACAGTATGTTATAAATTAACCAGCTGTAAGTCAACCAGCTGTCAGAAAATTTAACTCCCCGAGAAGACTTTCAGAAGATAATCCACTTTGGACGCTTAGATATCCAGGTAAAAAACACTATGGTCCAACCTGGAAACTTCTTCACATGAGCAGCACTACCAATTTTAATGTAAGTATTTGCATGAATAAGTCTCTTGCAGACTCAAAACTTTATGTCTTAAGTATCTTTTGCACAAATGACATCCTAAAGCCCTTTATGGAATTAAGTAACACTATCCACTGTCTTGTATCTGATAAAAATTACAGAAAACAACATCATAAATATATTGCACAGTGAATAAACTAAACCATTCAGTCATAAGGCCAATGACTAAGGGAAAGAGAAATTAAGAGACATAGGCAAAGGAGAAAAGATATGGTTTAGGATGGGGTTTAAAAAGAGATAGTGTCAATGAGGCAGAGAGATACATTCATGCAATGAGACTGCATAGAAAGAAAAACTTTCAGATGTTCTGATATCCAGACAAACCAACCATGGACAAGTTTGACTAGACATATGGTACATGGAGGCTGTCACACATCTTCCTACACAAACAGCAATTTTCACACCTTGTAAATTAATTACAGGGAGAAGTCTAGTGCTTGACTGGTCTATAACTTGTTATGTCTCTAGTTTTTCAGTTCACTGCCCTATAAAAGGCATTTATGCTAGCACAAATCCAGTAAGACACTAGGAGAGTAGCTTCAACCCATAAACCAGGACATACATGGTGTTTCCTGAGAGGAGGAGAAACATTTGCGAAGGTCCTTCAAACCGTTCCGTTGTTATGTGCAAAACTTAAGTCACTGTATTTTGGACTCCAGTGATCCAAGGTGCTGAAAATGTGGACAAGATTCCTGCAGTCACAGTAGTATGTAGCATTGGATTTGGTTTTCACTTATTCAAAATCTCATGGGTTATATCCACATTCATATTTAGGTGTCCTGTGCCACTAAGTTCAATGGAACTTAAATACCTAAATACCTCTGTAAACACAAGTTTTATGCTTGGCCTTCAGCAAGTCATTTAAAGATTGTATACCTCAAATCGTTCTCGATGAAGCTGGGATGTTAGCACTTGGTAACAATAAATGAAGCTAGTGAAAGATTCCTGTAATAATACACAGTACTAGAGCCATAATATCTGCCTGACACTTTCTGTGTCACATCAGTGGAGACAAATAACCCAATGCCACAATTAGAAAGAGTAGGCAGAATTTTAGGATTTACTGGCACTACAGGCAGAGAGACACTGTCAGACCCAGAAAGCTATTTTGAAAGTTCCTTTAAAGTTTACAGGAACCTGCTTATACATCAGTCCCACCACAGGTGATGGAGCAAAGCTGGAGCCAGCAAGCCCACGGGAGGGCAAGCACATATGAGTCCTTTCATCAGATGCAGAGATACCTGGTCTATAGCTTCACATGCAGACCCTCTTCCCTCTCTCAGACTGGCCCTTTTCTCTTAAGGGGAGATGAATCAGTTATATGAAGAGAAAAGACTCCTTGCACCACCTAAGTCTTCAGGTTCTCCTGCCCCCATTCCCACATGCACCTTCTCCCAGTCATGATGCTGATCACTGTTCCAACCTTGCTATCCCTGCCACCTTCGCCAAGGAGCCTCCCAACCCCATATGGATCATTTAAACACATTTTTTTTCCAAGAAATCTTATAGTCTGAAGTCTTCACTCTACGATAAACATCTTAGGTGTGACTTAGGTGTAATGGGCACTTCACATGTATTCATGTCATCCATTCAAATTTAAATCTCCTTGAAGGTGTAAGGTAAAGGATATTCACACACAAAAACTTGGAGGGTGTGTGTGACAGTAACTTTTATATTTTACTTTGAAAGCAACAAGCTTTGGGGAGAAGGCATTTATTTTAAAATCACTTTTTATGTGTGGATGGTGCAGGTTTGTCACTGAAAAGGGTAGTTAAATAAAATATTTCCCTCTTTTGGCTCTTGCACTTTATTAATACTTTGCAGGTGTGTGGTCAGTCAGAACCCTCATTTGACCTTCTAAGACAACATTTTTTCCAAAAGTCTTAGTCCATCACTCTGACTTTTCCAATAAGCTGGGTTTTTTTTTTTTCTGCAAATATTATACACACATGCTCATGCACACACCTTCCTAAGCTGCTTCTAAAACATCATGCTAAATTTAAATGCTCTACAGAGACAACTGCTGATAACTCATCAATATTTCTGGTCTGGAAAATAATATGCTCTATCCTGCTAAGAAGAAACAAGAGAAAAATGAGTTGCCTTTTTTTTTTTGTCTGAAGATGATAGGAAAATACCATCTTGCAGGTCTATCTGTAGAATATGAGCTGGGCATTTATGTTCTCAGCTTTGGCAAAGACTTTTCATGTTTCCCAAGACTAGTCCCACTGGCCTGTATTTTCCATGGTGATATCTTACTTCACATCCTCAGACACCATAGGCTTGGTCTCCAGATGCACTGAGCTGTTCCAGATTCATGCTGTTGCAACTGGAGGTACAGCCAAATCGTGCTTCCCTAAGAACTGGTTGTCAGGAGACTCAAGTAGATCAAAGAATAGAAGAGCCACGCTTGAAAATCTACCACTGCTTTTGAAAACATGGATATTAACAACCCTTCTTCTGAGTTTTTCCCTCTAGGGAAAAAATGCTGTACCTGTTCAACACACCAGAACATTACGAAGCTGAAATCAAAGCTTAGAAATAATATAAGACTCTTGGAAGAAGCTGCCTCAGAGGAATGATTACTTACCAAATTCCTCCTAGGAAAGGGAAGGGGCACAAGTTACGTCTTACTGAGTCTGACTGTCAAAGTGAGACCCCAAAGATTGTATGGTACAAGGAAAGGTTAGACATTTGCAAAACAGACACATTCTTAATATGCTCTTTAAGTCACATGGATACTCACTAATTCTTCATTAGCCTGCTGATTCCTATGCATAAAAGAACAAAGACTACAGATTTTCCCATGTAGCCTCAGAGCCATGAGATCAGCTTTACTGAATGAATTTATCAATAGAGTTAGAGTTCAATTTATCTAATATGCTTTACCTAATAAGGCAGTTCCTGTCGTAATTGCTGTTGTAGGGATAGGAGGTTAATCTTTTAAGTGACAGCACCGAACTCACCTGCTGAGAGATGATGTGGAGCACTCCAGTAAAACATTCATGGCTTCATGCCTCCTCTGTTGCACTTAAATCTATGTTAACAGTTCAAAAAGCTAAAAAGCCAGGCCTATGCTCTGCAGTGATCAATAGCACAACGGTTAGATATCAGCATATTCAGCTCAGTGGGATAAATGTTCAGCCTTTGGTAGATTTAGTAGTGGGTGGAAATGACAGATGGAATTTAAGTCTTTTGTTCAAAGGCTTTGTTCTCCTCCTTCTTTAGTGCAAAGAATTTCTCTGTGATATTTTGCTTTCTTTCCAAGAGACCTGAAGCACCAGTCATTTTGCTTTGTTACCCTTGCGGGGGGGGGAGGGGGGGAGCCAAGCCAGAAATAGAGAAGGAAAACACTTACTTCATAAAGTCAGGTCATTAACAAAAAGTTTATGTCAACTGAAACAAGACCCAGCGTGTCTGGGCAGCATCCTTTCAAATTTGATAGTATACAATTAAATCAAATACAATTTGTAATAAATGACCATTTGAAAGTGTACAATTTGATCAAATAAAATTTGTGATCAATGATCAGGAATAGGAAATCCCATTTTTTGACATTATACTATGATTGTCTTAGAAGAACTTCAAATATAGTCACATTTTCAATGGTTACTTTTTAGCCCTGGATTCAGTATGACACCTATTTACAAATAAAAATTGAAAAAAAAAATTGCAAAAAATGTAACTCTTAAGGGTTGCAAAGTATAAAAACTAGCAATTAAGGTGAAGGACAGTGAAGAGAGCAGGGTCTCCTGGTTTCCCTTCAACTATACTTTCCTTCTTAGTCTGCAATTTTCTGCAATTTTCCAGTTTTGGAATAAAAGCATAGAGTGCAACTCGGAATATAACACTTTGGAATTGTTTCCTCTAACCAGAGTTTGAGCCTTCCCTGTGCCCAGGTTATTCACTTTCAGTCCTCAATGAAGGCTATGTGTGTGTAACCCAGAGTAGAATTTGACATCAAAACTTTGAAAAGCATGCTCAGTTACCTGAAGGTTTCCTGGCTTTTCACTAAGTATTGCCCTAGTCTTTGAATTATCTAAGTGGGGCTACATCTGTGTTTTAAAATAACCCTTCTTCTCTTTGTACTTTTGACATGGTACAAAAATACTGGTACAAGGAATTTTGGCAGCAGTAGTGTTTTGATCACAAATCTAAAGCTTATACAATCTTAAACCAGAACAGAGCAGGAATTGGAGTCTCCCATGGTATTTCTAATGATTGTTTACTGAAACTCTTGAATCAATTTTGTTCTGGGAGAAAATCTGGTCCAGGACATCACAGGAGAAATAATTTATTGTGGTAATATGAAGAACTTAAAAGCCAATCTCAATATATTTTATTTTCCAAGAATATTATTTTTATAAGGTGAACTGTGTTATTTTTACTGGGAGCTGGTCTTACTAGTCACTATGCATGCACAGAGGATGCTTGGAGAGGCAGCAGGAGTGTTGTGAGTAATGTGGGGGCAATTGTCTGTTTTGCAAAATGGATCACTGTCTGCTAACCAGCATTCAGGTCAGAAAAGTCCTTTAAGCTATTTAGGTACGTGATGCATTGCCATGCCTTTCATCTGAGCAGCTCAAAGATTTTCTGTGTTAAGTCTATGAGGTTTGCTGAGGAGTACCCACAAACTGTTCATAGTTACTGAGTGTGAGGAGAGGGGAGAGGAAAGGAAAAAAGGGCCACGTATCCACCCCTTCCCTGCTGATGTGAACCTGAGAAGATTACGTGGGAAAATTGAAGGCTTTAGAAAACAAAGATCTAGAAGTAACCGATAAGAATGGCAGAGCTTAACAGGATGACTCTGCCATGTAACAAAAGTTGCAATGCAGTTGAGTAGCTCTTATTAACTAGTTACACCATACTATTAAACTTCAGGGGACATAGGCTGCTTTAATCTGTTGATGATAGAGTTAAGAAAGAACATGGATAAAATGTTATCGGGTGAAAAATGGTATTCTAGCATGACTAATCAAGCCCCCCAAACTACTATTTTCTTTCTGAAAAATAATAAGCCTCTCTTCCACTATGTTGCTAGCATAGGTCAAGCACAGAATATGATTTATTGGTATCCTATTTGTTATCATCAGATGGATGTTCGGTGTTACACTTTCAATTTGCTTTTTATAAAAGTTAGGTAGTTAACAAAGATACAATGGTGTAATGGTGTGCTCCACCACAACCTGACTGGCATTTCCTGTAACCCTGCTCAAGTGATAACCACCAGTGGCAGTTGTAATGGATGTGTCTGGTTGTGATGGCTGCGTCCAGTTCTAAGTGGATTCACAGGAGACAAACAACAATGCAATAGCCAAGGGCTAAGCTGAGCAATGTGCCCACCTAACCACAGTGCTGATCAATGTCGGACTCAAGCCAAATTTGGACCAAGCTAACATCTTAGTTGGTATGCAAATATGAGTCAATTTTCTTGCTCCATAAACAGTGGACAGCCCAGGGCCCATTGAGCTCACCTGCACAGCAGCAGGTTGCGTGCCAGGATGTCCCCTTGAGTAGGGATGTCTCTCAAGGTTACTCCTCAAGGTTGAGAGATTCCTTGCGGCAACAGATTCTCAGTAAGTGATTAATAGCATGCTAAACTTTGAAATCTTAGCTAAGTGATATAAAGGATTGATTGCACATACATAATCCTTGAGACATAAACCGTTGACCAAGTCTGGGACTAGGAGTGGATCCAGCCGCACCTAGACTCCTCTCTGAGAAGCAGAGGAAGCACTCTGAACCTCGTGATTCAATGGGAGGGTCTCCCTGATGGTTTTGTCTCACTCTGTCCTCTATGCAGTAAATATCAAGTGAACCTTGCAATCGAATCTTGTTAAACCACTGTTGCATTTACTATCAAACTTTGTTAAATCACTGTTTCATATCAATAAACATATTGCTACTTCTTTCTTACAAGTGAAGTGTGTCACTCCATCTATGACAGATGGACATAATCTTAAACTTGTGGTCCAATCAAGCATAGAGATACAGATCCAGGTCTGTTATATTTGAATGGCAAAAAAAGAAGAACATATGCTAATTCAAAGATTTCTTAGATCTTCCAATCAGACTGATGTCAAGGATCTTCTTATTTTATTACACTTTCAGGGGGGAACCCCACTACCACCACTCATAAAACTATGGGCAGTTCCCTGCTAAAGGTGTAACACATCAGTTCTTCAGCACTGGGACTATTAAATCTTTTACTCAAACGTTAGAGCCTATCTAGCCCTCATGTAGGTACAGCAACCCTTCCCATACAATCTTTTCCTCATCATGAAAAGGAAGAGTTTAATTCCCTGAATAATGCCAGAAAACTGTAATGTAATTATTTCTTAAATTTGAGCTTCTCTTAGTTTCACCTGAGAGAGAAAGGAGCTCTGTTTCTACTGCTTCCAGAGTCTGGGCCCCTTGCTGTCAAAGTCAGATAGAAATTCAAGTATTTTTAGGCACGGAAGAGAGACCATCAGCAGTGAATTCTCCTTCATTAACCATTCTTTTTTTTTTTTCAGACTTTTCAGGTCATTCCCAGAATGAAATTCATTTGCAATGTCTTTCACCACTTCTTCGTGATGATGAAATTTCTTTACAACCCCTTTTAATGTTTTTGGTGCAGCGTAAGTAAGTCTTTGACCTCTTGGTACCTGCAATCTCACCAAGTACCAGCCTGTCAATGGAGAATCAGTAGACTGCCACCAACAGGATTTTGCTGAAGACTCAGAAGGAGAAATGCAACAAATTCAACAGCTGAAGGTTGAAGTCCAATTACCAGAGGCAAGGACAAACACAGTCCTGGGGAATAATTTCCACAGAAGTTGGAACAAATATCTCTTACAAGGTCTTTTCTAAGCCACATTCAGAATAGTTTGTTTGGTGAGGTTCTTCCTGAAGACAGATAGTCAGGTCTAGTAGAGGAAACAAGGTTCACCTAGAGAACAAAGATTTCAGCAGTGTAATATATTTTGTGGACTATAGTATAAGGAAGGCTGATTAAAAGAAAAGCATGATTATTTCAGTCCTTAAAAGGAAGCCCTTTTGTCTCATCAAGAAGTTTTACTATGAACAAAATGGAACTTGAAAATCCTTGAAAAATCCTAAGAAAAAAAGGCACACAAGGGTTAGAATAATTTGGAAGCTGCAGCATAAGTACAGCCATACTGAATATGAAGATGAGACACATTTAGTTTAAACCTCAGAAAGGGATTTTCTCAAAGGGGGATGAAACATAATGTTTGCTATATGCAAAACATAAAGATTGCCTCACCATCCTTTTAGATGCAGCATATGAACATATCTGCTAAAAGTCAAAAGTGAAAGACTCTAGGAAGCTGCCAGACCTAGGGAAAATGAATATTCTGCAAATATATTTATTTTACATGTAAAGCAGAGCAAAGAAAAATATTGTTAAATATTTACTCATCACCCAGTAGCTTATTAATCTTTGTTGTAGCAAATACAGCTGACTATAGAGTGTGGGCAGAAATGGTCCTTACCAGTAAAATACCGTGACTGAGACTCACAGGTAAGCAAAAGCACTGACAGGAACAGTGACTCAGCTGCATGAAGAGCAGCTGCACAGGTAAACCTGGCTGCAAGGATCNCCCCCCCCCCCCCAACCCCGCCCTGTGATTTCTTTCATCTGGCCCCCAGGGTTATCATGCACTAGCAGACATCCCATAATTATTATTCCAGCACCACTGGAGTCCATGGAGACATGGACTATATTCCGACCACCTACTAAAGGCACTTAATATTAAAGGTTGCAACACCTGAAAACCAAATGCCTGGTCCCAGTCTGATGATTCAGGCTGCCTGTGTAAGAGCAAAGGCTCCCCAGTTGGTCCATGGGCATCTGATTCAACTGATCCAATGTCTTTTTCTCCCCTTGGTCCTCTAGGTTTCCTGAATGCCAAACACGGAGCTGCCTACCTCCAGCTGGTAGGAAATGATGGTTCCTAGCAGGTCTGCACCGCAGCTTGGTGCCGTTTCGCAAGACCACCTGCTCAGAGAGGACTCAGATGTCTAAGAATTCTGATGGATGTAGCAGCAGCAGTGATAACCTGCCTTTGCACAACAACATGCTGGCAGGTTCCCAAACCCAGGAAGAAGAGGCTTAAAATCTGAACTCTACTTCACACTGACCAGAATCAACCCACAGCTCCCATTTCCCTGGGAGTACCCCAATGTACAGGTTACACACCAGGAGGGGATGTTCCCTGTCTTTGTTGAAGGTGTGCCTTCTTGTCCCACTACATGCTTATGTGCAAGACTCATAGCACCAGAGAACACACAGGGAACCTGCCTGCACCATCCAGAAGAAGGGCAAGAGGTCTGGTTCATGGTTTCTGTCACTCAGGGGTCCTCATCAATTCAAAAGAAAAATATGAAGCCTCCTGGAGCAGCAACCAGATTACCTTGAAAGAGTCTCCTCCTCGCCAGTGGCACAGAGGAAGCTCTTTGATTAGTTCTTGATCAAAAATTCAAAGAAAAAAAACCCACAGCACTCATTGAAAAGACCACAAAATAGTTAACAGATAGCTCCATTGGAAAATGTGCTAAGAGTGGCAGTGGGCTCTGGCAATAAAATCAGGACTGGCTGTTTTCCTTGGGGATACACTGGCCTTCAAGTGTGAGTTATTTAGTGAACGTCCAAAGGTCTATGTTATGCAAGAAGGCAGATTAGATGGTCATAGCAGTCCCTTCTGGTCTTAAGCAATTAATCTCTGACATGATGTCAGAAGGTTGGTTCATCAGAGCCAAAGAAAGCAATTTCCTTGCTGATAAATGAAAAAGTAAATCAATTTTTACTCCATGAGGATGGGATTCCACTGGTCCCTGGGGGCTGTTTCCCTGTTCAGGCTCTGAGCAACCGAGCAAGCAACTGCTGCACCAAACAGCATGTGCTCTTGCCAGGGTCTGGATTTATTCTCCCTGTTCCCAGCAAAATCACAGCCACAAAAGGGGAATTCTGGCCTCTGAAGACACTGATAAGTTTAGATGGGGTCTTGGCTTTTAAAGAAGTACAGACTGCTCAATGATATGCAGCTAAATAAATCATGGAAATCAAGGGAGGAAAAAATGGGCCGATATTTACATTGCAGGATCACAAGCTGGGACAACTGAACCTCTGATAATCAGCGGTGGCACAATCTTACCGATTGATCTAGGCCATGTCACTTTGGTCTACATTTTACCCACTAATTTAGCTTTTCAAGACAAGATTGAACACAGACAGACAGTTTTCAGGATACTACAAGAATTTTGCAGATATTGAGTAACTGATTCTCAAATGCCTGTGCAACACCAGGGATATCGTCCTTCTTAGCTCTAGTTCACCAGGGAGGGAAGTAAAATGTGAGAGGACATGCCCAAGGGCCAAAAACCAAGTAAGCAGAAGAGAAAGGTTTGAAAGTGGAATAACCCAGCTCCCAGACCCATATTCCTACCACCAAATTTCACAATCCCTCAGAGGTCACTCATTCCGTTTCCAAAACTAATATAACCTAAATCTCCGTTGAAATTTTAAACTCCATTCAGATAGCACTGTTTTCTCTTCCCTGTACTGGGACCTTACAAAGACAGTGAGAAAATAACTGTGGTCAGAGCCTGCCCCTTTTTTGACTGAGGAATGGCTGTAATTCAAGATGGCAGAAGGAAGCAAAACCACAAAATGAGTTATGCACCATCATCCACAAAGAATGAAAATAAGTGGATTACGCTGCCTACAATTACATACTTAATGATACAACTGCCAAGAGGATTTCCCTACAGCAAATGCAGGTGTAAGGTTTTCATTAATGCAGTTGCAGAAATAATATAATTTATTACATTTTTAAAATTTCTCATTGGTTACATTTAATTATATAACAGAGAAATTAATGTACACATTTCTAAAGAACTGATACAGAGAAAACGCTCAGAAATAATTTGAAGCAGGGCCACGGTGTCTTTATTTTGTATTATTTGAGGCATCTTCCCAGTCAATGAACCTCTGTGAAAGACTAATGTCGTTTGAACTTTTATTGTGGAATATCATTCGTGCACTGTCACACTTCGCACAAATGGTGCTTCAGTCACAGTTCGGTAACACTCCAGCATATTATTTCGAAGGCATTTGAGAGTTTAGAGAATTATTGAAGGGCAAACTGTACTCATTTGGTAATAAGGCAGAGTGCAGTTGCAGTCTCCATATGATTTCAACAAATGGAATCAATGTTAATTTCATTGAACGTAGCAAAATAGTTGTGATAATAACCCCAGTGAAATATTCCACTAGAGAAAAGAGGTAGAATACAGTGTTATAGTGTTTTATGTTACCTACACCAAGGATTCTAAAAGAAATACAGAAATGGGTGGGAAAAAAAGATCCTAATAATTTCTGAAAAAAACAATCATTTGCAAATCAAAATTGTTATTTCTCCCAATCTTTACACTTTGATTTTGAGGATGTGCTGCAGAAGAAAGAATTAAAGAAATCAACTGAGATTAACATCCTATTTTCACCAATGATATCCACTTTACGGCAGTGTAGGTGTTTCAATTTGGCATTACTGTTTGTGCAAATACATTTTATACTAATCCTGAAAGTAAACACTTCCCAAAGCCATGATTTGTTAGCACTGCCTTCACATGTTATAGCCAATTAGTCAATAATTAGTCAAATAATTAAAAATATAATTATGTAACGATATTGCCTTTTTTAAATTAAGGACTCATTCACAAGCTGATTCCTCTTCCTGATGATATGTTTCTTTGCCGCTACAGTTTAAATGCATAAACCTTGGTTGCTTTTTCTCTCCTTTTGAATTAAAACAGGATTCTGTTAATAAATGGACGAGTGCTTATTAATATGCTGTCACCAGCAAAGACACAAATATGCAACTAAATACTTATGCAGCTCCCACCAGATGCAAATATATCTGTAAGAACCATCACTGATGTGTTGGAGACCTCTAGAGCTGTAGCTCTTCTGATGAAACTTGCTGATATTACCAATTATTAGGGCTATAGTTCAGGTATACAATATCAAGCTTTAAATTAAAAAAATGAAAAAAAAACAAACAAAACAATTGAAAGGTCCCTTGCAGAATTATCAAAACATCTCCTATATATAATCGTAAAGTGTACAACATCCCAGCACCCACCATGTTTTCAGTATGTTTAGACCCCTACTTGAAGCAGTGGGATAGCAGCCTTTAGAAGGGCCCTGATGCCACACAGGGGACATGGGACCACTGTTAGAGAAAGAGAGAGGTGTCAGTGGTGTGTACTGGCACCCAGAAAAGTGAATTCTTCTACATAAGACAAAACATCACAGTCATAAGACAATCAAAATCAGGAATTCAAAGAGGCTTTAACCACCCGATAGTTGGCTCCCATCTATCTATGCCAAGCTATTGGATTTCCAGCTTCTAAGATCTGCATAGAGGGACTAAGATAGCTTGTAGTGAAGCAAAGCATATACTTCACCTCACCCCTCTGAGCTAAATCTATGTTATTAATGTAGAAACAGAAATGTATTACATCGATGCTCTCCAATGGCTATGTTCACCCTCCTATCTACCTACCTTTTGTAGTTATGTTAATGCAAGGCTAATATTCTGAGAATTTCTTTCATCTAGGCACAAAGTTAACAAAAGGAGTAGCAATTGCATGGTGCTATCCCGTGCTCCGTTGCAGCCACTTCCTTCATGTGCATGCCTTAGGGGTGAATTGTTGGATGGCTGTGAAGAGACTATCTCCCTGCAATCTCCTGAATTTAGATCTGGTCACACAACGAAACCAAATGCAGGCCTGTTTATTATTGCACAAATACAGAAGGAGAAAGGGACCTTCTAAAGACTGTCAGCTGTAGATGGAAATGGAAACTAAAAGCAGAAGAATATTTACAATTTGAACAAAACTCCTGCCAATCATCTCATCCCTTTAAAAAATGCAAAATGCTATTATTATACTGGGTGCAAGCCTTTCCTGTCAAAAACTCACAAAAGTCACCTTAGGTTTTTCCTTAAGTTTGCTCAAAATCTCCCCTATGGGCCAAGCCAGCTTGAATTAAAGCTCAGTGAAAAAGTACCCTAACATTGGAGGGTTAAGTACTGAAGATACTAGCCTTTCAGACCGGGAGGATTTTTGCCTGAACAAGACCTGAGTTAAAAGATAAAGACTTTTAACTACAGTTATGAAGACAAGCATGCAATTCCAGTCACGCATAACTTGAAACTTCTAAACTAAATGCATCCAGTACTCTATCAGAAAGATCCATTTTGTTATATGGATGTTTTTCCAAGAGAACTCTCAACCATAATTGGTACCAAGATGTGGGTTTGGCAGGTGTATAGAAAACTTCAATTTTTGTCTCTTAATACGTGGTACTAGAGATGGGAAACATTTTTGCCTTCATACAGGACCCAGATGGTAAACTGTGAAAGCTTAATTTCAAGAGCATTCGGGCTGACAGCTCTACAAGCAGCAAGCTGAATTTAACTTATGTGATTATGACACGTACACAGGACTCTTCAACCAAGTGGTCCAACGCTCTACCTATTAGAGGCATGCCTATGAGATCTGCCTGTGCTGCATGAAAGCCTTTAACGTGCAGATCAGGTCTGGATTACTATACTAGAAACCACACATGCATGTGCACACAACATACTTCCATGGGCTACTTTGTCAGCTAGGACATTAATTCTATTTCCGCTTTTGCAAGGGGCACCCAAGAGTTTCTACAATCTCATCGGCAGAATCAGTTTTTCTCTGTACATTACCTAAAGGGCTTCACTCGTGTGTTATGCCTTACTCAACTTCGTGCTGGCACACCACCTACTGACAGCCCAGTGCTGCTTTCTGGATCAAGTGTTTGTTTCTTAAAATCCTGTCCCTATGTGAGCCCGTGAGCTCTGATCCTGAGATGTCTGGCTGTGCACAGCCAGCACAGCAGCATTTGTCAGGACTCTGAAGAGAAGGAAATGAGAAAAAGGGTCTTCAGGCCCCTGGTGGTATATTGATAAAAAATAGTAAGCTCTCCTCTTCAGTATTTCAAGCCAGGCAGTGTGAGAAATGAGAAGCAAGCAGTCAGACAGTTTATCAGTAAATGGTTAATGAAGCTCTAGCATTCTGAGAATTTATTTCATCCAGGCACAAAGTTAGCAAAAGGAGTAATAATTGTATGGTGCTATCCCATCCTCCATTTCAGCCACCTCCTTGTCTCCCAGGTGCCAAAATCTGCTCAAGTTGCTTTCAATTCCACATTATTTTAAGGGGGGGGTGTGTGTTTTAGTGGTGGCTGCAGATTTGCAAGCAGATTGTGGTGCACAGAATAGAAATGCATTAAAGCGCCATATTTTTTCCTTTCTGACTTTTCTTTATATACCACTGCTGCACAGCTCAATGAGGTTGAACTTCCTGTCTCTGTTTTCTGCAACATTTGATGTTCTTTCCCATGTATTTGATGCTCCATAGGTAGCAGCCTTGAACCTCACAGGGTATTCTAAGAGGAAACCATGGCAAAAGAGTTGATCCTGCTAGTGAAATTAAGAGTGACTAGAGAGAACTGCCTACAACTAATTACCCCCATTTCTCCAAGTTACAACTGCCTGCGTATTAGGTTAACCAAACCTTCCTGAACTTATTAATGCTGGGATTTGACAGGTATGCTGCCTCATCCTGTTATCTTTGGTATTACTTGAGGTATCCTGATCCACTGACTTTGCCACCCTTAGCAAGTGGTAGCTATTTGTCCCCCTCTGTCCCTGCCCTCCCATGACACCTTTGTTTGGTCTGTCCTCTCCAGATCTCAGCCCGTCTGTTTTAACTCAACCTACAAAATTTCCTTAAAAACCCCATTTCTGGAAGTTTTGGTGCTAGGAAGATACCAGTGACAAAAAAGGAGTGAGAGGCTGTTACATGTCTGACTGACCTGAAGAGCTATGGGATCATTCTCCTTTTTGTAATGTGAAGGGTACACAGTCACACCAGCGGAATTCTTGTTCCTCAGTGCAAAGATCACCACTTGCTTGTCCCTGTTAGACACTAAATAGCTATTTAGGGTAATAAATGAAGGGATATTTGCTATAGAAGAAGTCTCTAGTGTTCCAGTCTCTTGAAAAGAATAGTTTCTAGAAGTCTTTAGTGTCTCTAATCATGTCTAGGGTCAACTGGAAAGAAGATTAAGGCTGGTCTGATCCAGTTAGAGGGGATTTGAGGAGGAAACAAAAAAAAAGTTGTAGATTAACCTTTAATAAGTTATCAAACACAAGTCTGAGGAACTTATACAGACTCTGCGTAGCTGTACAAGCATGTGTGCATTTTATTACATGTTGTCTTAGTGGGCACACCGCTGCAAGGGCCTTCGTCCTACTAACGTTTCCCTGTTTGGTGTGCATACATCACTTCACACGGCACAGGATCCACCAACCCATCCAACTCCCACTGCAGCTGCATCGAGTCTTGAAGAGTGTCGTTAAGCTCCACATCCAGGTGGAAAACATGATGCCTTCATTTGCCCAGGTGGGAGCTGAAGCATGAAAGGTTTAATGACTTCCCCAAGTCACACAGGTACAGCAGGGAATGGAGTCCTGCTATCACCAACCAAAAATTACTGCTCACAACAACAAACTTTTCTACGTGGAGAGAGAAGAAGCAGTAAGAGTTAATCCTAATAGTACCACAAAGGCTATCAGCAAACAGGCCTAAGTTTCTTTTGCACAAAGGTGTTGGTATTTGTAGAAAAAGCACTCTCTTTACTTCAGTTTTAAGTGTTGCTGATAAAATTTCATGAAATCGAACCATAACACTTAAACTAATGAAGATCCAGCAGATGTTGAATCTGTGACATTTTATAGCATTACTTTACTTGGGAAAAGAAACCAGTTTTGCTAAAATATTAATGAAAAAAATGCTCATTTTGCTTCTGGATTCACTGAATGCCTGTGTTCAATAGCTTGTTCCTGTTTTCAGTTCCCACCGTTGCTTCTTCATCTTACTAGTAGGACAGTAATAGGCATAAATGAAGAACTAATAGTCTTTTTGCATTGAATTGTTAGATGTATACTGTGAAGAGGACAACATAAAGGCTGATGTGAACATATTTTTTCCTCTACCATTGTACCCTGAAAACCTGTCCATTTGAAGCCAAATTGAATTCAGGTCCCTTAAGTTCCCTTTTGATGATGTCCATACAATATGAACATAAGTCACAGGAGACTTTCCATGTCTTGAGCTCCAGACTGCAAATCTCATTTTGAACAAAACACCCAGGAGTGTATTTCTTTGGGTAAGGCATCTTGGCTATTTTCATATAATGGCTATGTTTGACTTACTATGAAAAAATAAAAAAAAACCCAAGTATTGCACTATGAAACTCAACCTAAGTCACTGGATGGCAACTATCTAGGCTTGCCGTGAGTCCTTGCCATTTGGGATATTTCTAAAGGCTGAGACTGAATTCTCTTTTCTGCCTGACTGCCGGGAGAAGATCTCTTTTCTGTCCCCACAAGAGAAACCTCAACTTCTGTCATCTCCATAACTTGCAATCCTGTGCCTGTTTTTTCTGAATCACTCTGCTATACATGCCTTTCTGCTGTTATACATCTGTTGTGGCACAAGCTCATATCCCCACTGTCATTCTCTGAGTCAGTATTTGTACTTCTGTCTCATATTGTGATGAAAACATCTCTAGTGGCACTACACTTCAATTGGTATCAAAATATTTGATAGCATAGTCAGTAACTCCCACAACTTCCATTTATTGCTTCTCTCTCTATGGAATATTGGTAACGTCATCGACTTCTACACGGCATTATTCTATCCCTATTTTTTATTTCAGTGATGAGACTCCTAGTTTTGACCAGTCCATTCCAGTAATAGGTGTCAGACCCTTTCCAGGAAGCATCTACAGACCTGAGAAGGGAATTTAATCCCACTCCAAGCATCAGTAGACTTTACACCAACATTTCCAGTTGTACTTACAACCAGGGTCAGTGAGTCTGACATGAGGGCAGACAGGACCATAAGACAAAGGCATTCCTAAAATTACTGTACGTTGGTCTTCTTGGTCAGCAGCACTGCCCACAGACCAAGCTGACTCCTGTGGAAAAGTTGCATGAGGGAAATAACGCTGACCATGATCATGTCCTGTGTACTACGTGCTGCTGGAATATTAAAGCATTTACCGCTGTAGCCGTTTGATGAAATTTAACTTTTATATATATTGCATAGGATATGGTTGTTGAATATGCACTGGGGGGGTGGGGAAAAGTCTATAAACAGACTGTTGTGTATTCAAGAAAGTACAGGTAAGTAAGAAGAGCTCGGAACTAATAACCACAGCATTTCTGTCTCCTACATACACATGCATCCACATCCACCAAGTCAACTGCTTTTCCAGCAAACCATTTTAAATAGGGCTTACAACAGGAAAAAAGACTTGTTTCTGCTTGCTGTCTTTTGGAATAAAATGCATACAGGGCACTGTGAAAAAGATCAGTGCATCTGTTCTGGGTTCTAAACTATACCTTTTTGTACCTCTTCTGCATTGATTGTCTCAATAACAATTTCCTCTAATTTCACAATTAATTCCTCTATTTTTCCAGAGGCTAAGCCTAATGGAGTGAAAGGGTAGAAGGGGGGACCCGTCCTGATAAACACCAAAACTTCTCGACTGCTGAAAGGAAAAAGTTAACACTACGATATAACATTCCTGCTCAATTTGACTGTCCCCTTTTGACATCATTAAAGAAAATTGACTTTTGAAATATATCACTATCTGCCTGGTGCTTCTGCAACAAAGGGCAGCACTTTCTAAAGAAGCAACTCGGGTCTCAAATTTTGGCTACATTAACCCGAGACCTAACTTCGCTTACAGCAGCATAGTTAAAGGGTGCAGACCCTTACCCAGACCTCTCCTTTGTCCCACTCACCCTTCCACCCACCCGCGGAGCAGCCCCACAGCCACAGCAGCCAGGAGGCACTTGTAGTGCCAGCACCATTCTGGCAGGGGAACCTGCTCTCCCTGGGACGGGCCAGGAGCCAGGCTGCCCTCCCTGCTCCCAGTGCTGGATGAGGCACAACGTGGTCCAAAATAAGAATAGACACACACAGACTAGACCTTAGCTGCTTTCAGGAAACCCTTTTTTGTCCCTCTCACTAATTCCTTATTTATGTGGGTGCTCTTCCAACATGTATTGCCATAAGAAAGAGCAGAATAGGTGAAGAGAGGCATTGCTCACGTTCCTGTATTTTGAAGGCAACTAGCAGCAAGGAGAATCCCGGGGCGCTGGGTGAAGGCTTGTTGAAGAAGACTTACCGGTGGGCTGTGGAGGTCTGAGAGCAGCCCACCAGCCTCAGTGGTTGTTTATATAAATTAAACCTGCAATCTCCTGGGCAATTCCTGGGGCCTGTGCACAAACACTGCTCTGGAGGTTGGAGCAGAAGGCACGTCCCTTGCTCTGCAACCAAAGTATGACCTAGAAGGGGGCATTTATTTGCAAAAAGCCTGGGCGAAATTCTGATTTCAGTTACACCAGGATCCTCTGCCTTCTGGATAAAAACTAAGATTAAGTCAGCCTGTGCTTGCATTGCTGTCAGGTAGATCAGATCAGGACTTCTGTCACTCAAGCAGGTGGTACATAACATATGCATAAATATGCAGATATTTACAGACGAACATACAATCCCCACTATCAATTCCATTTCATGGGTCATTAAAATCGTCTGTAGCGCTGTATATGCAGTTATGAATAAATTAATTGTAAAAAATAAAGAGTGATCATTAATTAGAGATAAAAACTCACTTCCACAGGAAGTTTTTCTTAAACAAAACAAAACAAAAAGTTAAAGAAACCTAACGGTGAGATCCACGCGAGAACAAAGAAAGTACAATACTCCGTCTCTGACAACCAGACAAACCTCAGCAGAAAAGTGAAAGAATGCATTTAAAAAAAAAAAAAAGGAGAAAAAAAAAGAGCAGGAGGGGATGCAAAAAAGGAGAAAAAATGGGAGAGAAAAGCAGGAAAATAAANCGCCGCCGCTCCCCTCGCCCGCCCCGCTAGCCCGCTAGCCCCGCTACGGATGCTCTCTACCCGCATCCGGGCAGTAATGACGATAGGAGCATATTTGGTAGGAATTACTTAGCACTCCTTCGTGCTTAATTTGCAGGGGGATTTTCAACGGCATGCTGGAATAGCTTCTTCAGGCGGACAGTATCGGCTGCGGGCTAGGAGGGAATAACCGTGTTCAGTTGCATTGCCAAGGCCTGGGCCGACAGCTTCTGTGTTTGATACCGGACCAAATAAATAGTAATGGGAATGAGGGCAGACCGCAGCAGCCGAGAGAAGCGCAAAGACCTGCGGTACGGTAAAAGTGGAGTTTCCTCCCATGCAGCAGGAGATCTGCGTGGCCAGGCGGGCAATTAAAAGTCCTTTTAACAATAAGACGCGTTAGGACACCAAAGGCTGAATGAGAAACTCGTAGTGGAATCACATCAGGGGAAGGCGTTGCTGCGAGCACCCGGTTATGCGGGAAGTCGGCCGATCCCACCTTCCCTTTGGTCCTTCACACAGGTGGTGGGAGCACGGTCGGTGAAATGGAGATCGAGCCTCAAGCCCGGGCAGCCCTGCAGGGTCAGAGGCCTAGCAGAGGAGGAAACCACCCTTCCTCCACCCCACAACCAGGGCGAGACTTTCTCCTTGTCATCAGAACTGCAGGATTAGCCCATAAAAAAGCACTTCCTTAGAAACTTCATAACATTTAAACAGTCATAAGCCACCAAGTAGCAGCTTGGGGAATAAGGCCAGGTCAGCAGCTACCAAAATACCTGGACTGGTTGTAGCACAAGGCAGGAGGAGTCCTTACTGGGGATTGCACTAGCAGCCACCCAGGTCCCTGGCGGGGGGAGACACCAATACTTTGAAACACAGAATAAAGGAGTTTCCTGATGTCTCACATTTTAGTTTATACAAGAATCAGCCAGGAGGGGAGGTGATACAGCCTCTCTTCATAATCTTCACATCTCAGAAAAAACTTTTTGCGATTTCGTAAGATGTGTGGGATAGGATTTGCTACCAGACCCCTCCACATCCAGGCCTTTACCTCCGTGCTGCACGGTCAAGTACCTCTGACTTGATGCAAGCACTTCACTTGACCGAACCCCAAAGGAGCAGAGAGAAACTCTCTGCCTGTTACCTTGCTTTGCCAGGTTGAGAAGTGAGATGCACAGTCATGGTAAGCAAAGCAGGGGAAAAAAAAAATACAGAAAATCCTGAATGCTTCACAAAACCACTGTGCCGAGGAAACAGGAAAAGGTAGCATGAAACAGCAGGAAGATTGCCAGAATAAAACAGGGGCCAGTGAGGAAGCGGGTGAACTAGCAATCTAAGAAGAAGGGTGGAAAGCTGTTTTAATCTTGTTACAAGGTTTGGTTGTTTTGCTTTGTTGTTTTTCTGATGCTTACTTTTGCAAAGCCCAGATCTATAAGGGACGCAATTCTACAAAGTCTCAATTTTCATTAAAAAAACCAAAAATCCCTAATCCTCACAGCTGCAGAGAAGGTGAGAAAAAAGCTTGGAACTGCACTCTAGCATACCCACAAGGCTGGAGAAAACGAGCAAGAAACAAAATGATTGTTTTTAAATCCTCAGAGAATCCAAGTCCAGTTCACGGTGGGACTTTGTTAACTACAATTTCATATTTAGTATTACCAGGACTGGACAGATGGAAGAGTACAATGATGACGACAACACAACAAGTATTGTAATAAGAGCAAAAGAAAGGAGCAAAGTGTGCAGTAGAGGAAGCAGGTTTGCCCAAAAGAAAGTGCCTACTTACTTGCTTAAGGATGTCACATTCTGCGCTGATCGATGCTGGAGCAAGATGAGAAGTCCAGACATAACAGTATTGGGTTTCTTTAGCTCTACGAAGGGGACTGTTAATTTTAAGTGTCTGCACTTAAAGAAAAGAGTGAGCAGCTCAGGTCCAGAAACCAAACCCAGCTTCCCCGCCTTAATGCTGATCAAGCCAGTGTTTTACAGGATGGCCCAGCAAGAAGCACTGCACAATTTTGGTGGGTGTCCAGTTCACCGAACACCTCTCCCTATGGCAGGGGAGAGATTTGGTTCTCAGTTTTTCATTTTGATGTCTCACAAGCAGCTTAGCACTTTCTTTGTATAAACAGCTACCTTCATCCACTTTATATTCTTTTATAATACTCAGGTTTAGAGAGTGGAGGCCCCCGGTTTTGTTGGGATTCAGTTATGCTGTAGGACAGTCCTAGCTGTACTGCACTCTACCACGGGAAAAAGAAGAGGGAAAACTCCTGTGCAGAGGCCAGTAGTGGTCATTTCTGAAGAAAAGCTGGTGCAAGAAGCAATCACTAATAACCAAATAGTTTCTTCAGAGTTGTAGCTCTTTCCCTTGCCAGATTTAAGGGCCAGCCCCAGAAAGGTATGAGGGAAGTATGTTCTTGCCAAGATAACACACTAAGCTTAGAAAAGCCTACTCATGAAACAGTGATTGCTTTGGGTTATTACTGTGGCACTGTAAACCACTACTAACAATTAATATATGGCTTGTAAGAGTTGATTCTTACAAAAGGGAGACCACATTACCCACGAACAAAATAAAACCATTTTTACAAGATTTATTTCTATCAAAGAAAGTTTCCCACTAATAGCAGTGGAAGATGTTGATCAGCTCACAGACTTTTTTTAAAATCCGCTTAAAGACAACATTGCAATCACAACAGCATTATGTGGGGGCATTTTTGTCAGCATTGACAATTTTTATACTGTACAAATGGTGGTGTTTAACAAAGACATATGTTTACACAGATGGAGGAGGGAGGTTGTAGTAATGGTGTGATTGAAAGTAAATTGGATTGGTTGAGTAGCTGATGCCAGCTGCCGTTTCAGTCTAGGAGTAGGTGGGCACTCGAGATGGGCTGTAGTTGGCGGGACCACATATCGAAAGTTTGCTGGGTACCTGTAATCATCCATTTAGGTGATCCCAAAATCATCACTCAGCAGCTGCCGTAAGCCCCAGAAGTGCTTTAGCTACAGCTTTTGCTGCTGCTCCATTTGGCTAAGGAAGGAGGTTGCTTCCCAAGGAAGCCTTTCACAGGGTCCTGCAGGGTGCAGAGAGCTGGCGCGGGGCTCAGGATTCAGCGGGACCCTTGCCTTTGGGTGTTCCCATCCCCAAGGAAACAAACCAAATGTTCACTGGCAGCATTTAAGCACAAAGAGTTTTAGAAGTGAGCACACAGCGCACGGGTGAAGGCCAGACTCCAGTATCCTTATAGCTCTCCAGCTGGAGAATTTGTTTAAAGATCCCCCCCTCTAACCTCCCCCCGTGGTGGCTGACTCTCCAACAAGGTAAATAAAGACAAAGACAACCATACCGCATTTTTGCACCATTTAGCCATAGTAGTAGGACATCGATCTTGCACAAGAAACTCTGCTCTTGGAGGACTAATACTTTGGCTGGTCAGAGGGGCTTCTAACGGCAAAAGCCCATTTTCAGTATTTGGGTCTTTATGAGCTAGTATTACTGGAATATTGAGGTACTGTAGAACTAATGGGAACGACACCTGTGGGCCCCCCTTTTCACTTAAAGCCAGGCTCACATGAGCAAAGGGTCCGCTCCTCCCCACATCTCCCGGTTTACAAGCCCTGCTGCAGTCTGGTGGTGATGGTGTCGGGACAAGGGGCAGAAAAGGACCAAGGAGGGATGGACTACATTCAAGCTTTCACTTCATTTTGTGGCATTAGGGTTTTTTCTTCTCTTCGTCCTACTCCAACTAATTTAAATAATGCAGGGAACTTTTACACATTAAAGGTCTGCAAAAGTAACAGTCAGATCTAGCTCTTACTGTAGTTTACCAGATGTCAATCCACTCTACAGAGAGGTGAGCATCATGTTTCCTTATGTATTATTTTGTATATTATATTGTATAACATATTATAGTCTAATATGTTGTATAATATATTGTCTGAATGATTGCAAAAGATGAAGTATTTTTTAAAAATTTAGATATGTTATAATTTTTAAAAGCTCTAAAGCTATTTTTGGTGGTTTCCCCTAATAACTACCATTTCCTTTTCATAATTTATAGACCCTTGGTTGAATTGTACCTATTTAGCTATAGCACTAGCGATACCTGCATCAGGGTTCTTTATACTGAGGGTGTTATATATATATATATAAATCTAAAAATATGTATGTACATGGCAGGATGAAGAAAAAAGACAACAGAGCACAATGTGACATACTCAACTTACCTAGCCAGACACACAAATATAAACTGCAAACATAATATTAAAGAGGTCACAACTTTTGAGACATCCCAGGTGAAGAACTAGCCACCACCAGTTTTCATTTACAGGGTCCTAGCTTCGAAATGGGTAACATGCACCCATTTGATAATAAGCACTGCAAAGTTACGCTGTTTTCATAGTGAAGGCAAAATACAAAAGCACTATTTTTTTTCTTAGAACAAAATTTTGCAGGATAGCACAGACACTTTCACTGTTGAAACTACGACAGTGAAAAAGATTTCAAAACCAATCATTATTTATTTTGTCTTTGCTTATTCTGTTGAAGGGTCCAGACAACTTCATTTAAATAGCAAGAGTAGCCTTCAAGTAGCCTTCAAGCACATGTAATTTACTGTTAGAAACAGCAATGCATTTTCTACACCAGAACATCTACACATATGGAGAAACAAAACCAGCTACGTTGACTATAATAATAAGATTGCTTCAGCAGCCTAAATGACAGAGTTAATGCTCAACTATGTTAAATGGCTGCTATTTCCCTATTATAGTGGGTGATATATCTTCATTGTTTCAGTAATGTAGCCAACAATTGAGAGCTAAGTAGCAGCCACACTTCACCTTCAGTAAGCTTTACAGGTATTTTATATGCAAAGAAATAGACTCCTTAAAATATGCCATTTAGTACATCCCACTGAATTACAGTGTATAAACAATAATGGTTATTTGCTAACACATTACAGCACATATTTGTTGTAGCAAAGGAGGTAAAGCCATGAAAACCAAGGACAGCGTATAAGCTTTTAGTTTTATACCAAGATAATGAACGTGAATGGCTTTGTCAATATTAAATGTGGGACTTCCATATTAACAATATAGGGGTTTATAATCAAAAATCTATTATGGTAGTTTAAGTTTTTATTCAGAAAAAAAATTAATTCTTGCAATAATACAAAGTAAACCATCACTTTTAGACAGTCTCATGTAATGTTAAATTAGTGCTGTGCCTCCAGCCAGGAGCAGCAGCCTTTTGCAAGTGGAAAAGGGAGTGTTTCTCTGGGAACCGGCTTCCAGCTTCCCCCCCCTCCCTCCCACCCATCCCAGAAAAAGGAGTTCCTGTGCTGGACCGCCTACCTGCCCTTCAGAGTTTAATACAAAACAATGCATTGTGGATTCTTCCCCAACAAAGGAAGCATGGCCAAAAGATCACTTTCAACCTGTGCTATATACAGGGGGAAGAGGGGAGTTTAACCAAAACATGCTCTGGAAAAGTAATTAAAAAGAAATACCACGTTCGTCTCAGCTATATGATGGGGTATATATGGGGAGTCTGTAAAGGAGATCACACCTTCTTAGAGAAGCATTGGGGATCAAAAACCACTAATAATATTAATTGCTGGAAAGGGCATAAACACCACTGGCGGGGTGATGCTTTAACTTACAAGAAGATAGCAGATGCCTTGGGCGCGTTATGCAAGTAGCACTACTGAAATAAGTCATGTTGCACAAAGCTTTTGAAATGTACCATAACATATGCAAAGACAGCTAAATATTTTTTGGGAAACCAACTAGAAAGTGTGCTTGTTACCGAAAGTTCTTCCTTACCTAGAACTTCAACAAATCAGTAAGGACTATTTTGAGAAGAAAATTGGCTTTCAACCATGCCTGGCTCGCGATGCAGTCCTACGTGTAACTCAAGCAACTTTCCTTATTATGACAGGTTTGACTCTTCTACTCCAGGCCCCAGGAGTTCACACAGTGCGAAGGCCTCTCTTAAAATGGAGACCAGTTCATCTTATTTTTGTAATGAAGCATGGACTAAGAATCAGCGATACCTTACAAAATTTTGCATTTCCCAGGATTCCTGAGCAATTTGGGTAAACAGACTCAGTTGTGCAATCTGCAGAATCAGGCTAGTAGAAAAACATCTTTGTAAAGACCTTGTGTTACGGATGTTCGTGTTTCTGTGGGATGTTAGGTGTGAACAGTGTGCCAGCTGCTCCCTGCTAGCTCACCATGGGCTCACATGGTAGCTCACCCTCCCCTCTAACCAGCAAACATCCAGAGGAGATCAGATAGCAGCCTTCAGATACTAACAGTATAAACAACTTCTATGACAACTGGCACAAAAGTACAGTAAGAGTGTGCATCTCCTCCGAGATATTTTTGTATCTCCAGACACCTTTAACTGCTTTAATAGATCTTAATTCATTCCACAGGGTAAGCCCTAACTCTTCCAGTCACTAACAAGCCTAGTGCAATGCACATAAACGAACAGTAACGTGAAGAAACTTTAAAATAATGTAAATTCTGATGTGGCACATGCATCAGCTTACAGAGGTAGGCTTTGCTCTCCATGTTTTAGCCAATACACATGCAAAGTACCGCAAATTTAAATCAGCTTTTTTCCACCCTATTCAAAACCTGCACATAAAGCAGGCTAAACAAGTACAGCATTGCTTGCTGTGTAAACTGCAAGAAATAGGACAATTTCTTTTTGTAACAGCTTTATATTAAGCTTCAGAGCAGGAATCTTAACAGCCAGTCTCACCCTTGAGGCTAATTAGATGCCATACCTCACTGAAGAAGTCTCCAGTGACCCCACCACTCATCCCCTTTCGCCAAATAACGTGCTTTCAACTTTTCCTGAAGAATTACAATCAGAATCTGAGATGGGTTGAGAGATTATTCTCATCTCTGTCTTCATTTATTTTCAATCCTGAATTTTAACAAATAGATTTGTTCACATTTTAGGAACTCAGAATAATTAGGTACAGATGAAGAAACAGGAAAGACTATATGGTCCAGCCTTTGGCAAAATGAATACAGCAAGGAATGCTACTGCTAATTTTTATTAAGTATGTTTTTAAACTCTGCTAGTTGACAACTGGAGTGTTGTTCACAGGCAAAAAAGGAGCATGCACACTTTATTTTACATTGCAGGCAGTTACAGGAGTACTTCACACCTGCCAGTTGGCATCTGCCTAGGTATTCAATGTTTTCTTCCGAATTAGCCCCACACAGTACTCTCCCCATCAGCTTACACGGCCTATGGCAAAACTCAGCAACATCAGCTATTTTTGTACAGAATAAGCCATAGGTGATTGTGGACTGGGAAAGCTAGAGTATATTGTATTGCACAATACTGCAGAATGCTTACTGGGCTTTGACAGCTGTTCACAGAGGCACAGTTATAAGCCTCAATTTTGCCTCTACCTATCCCATCAGCATTTACTCTTATAAAGAAACATGGTAGTGATTATTCTATTACACTGCACATGGCTATAACCCTAGGACAATTCAGGAGCTTAAACCATGATGTATGCGGTGGCTTCCTTGGCAAAAGAGTACTTTGCAACTAGTGCAATGCGATACCAGTGCTGTCTCCCAGTTCAGCTTCTTTTTGGAAGCCTCTACTTTTGCAGTAATTTTTTTTTTGGTCATGTCCTTAGGTCAGAGTAAAAGGGCTATCTTATCCTTAATCTGACCTCTAAAAAAGTACAAGCATAAAACTAATGACTGTGTGCTGTGTCTTTTTTTTTATGTTTTCAAAGTAAGAGGTTTCTTTAGGAATGTTGATTCTTCTTAATTTCCCTAATGAAATATGACCTACACAGCATCAGTTATTAAAAAAAAAAAAGCTAATGTGCAAAAAAGCCCCTAAAAATGAATTTGAGAGGATGTCCTTAAGTAGCTTCTACTTACATACTTTTTACAAAAACTTTGTTTAAAATGCAAGCATGTTGCAAACATACACAAAAGCCCTGTTGGGATATGCAGAGCGAAGGTCTCACTATGACCTCTCTGTTAAATTAAAGATGAAAAAGATGTACTTCTAATACCACAAATAGCTTAAAAGAATGTCAGAACATTTAAAAAGGCACTAGTCATATTTTGTTTAGTTATATTATTCTTTATTATTTTACAATATATTTCAAAAACTTTTACAGATGCCTTAAACTGTTCTACAAGAGCTGCAATACTGTCATAAAAGCACACCTACAGGCCAAATGCACAAACAAACTGTAATACCTACTGGTATTGAACCATTAATATCCAAAGGGTGTAGTCTTTTAGTAAATAGATGTGCAGTAATGCAAATGCAAACAGATGTTAATGCAGAAAATTAAAACTCTGCATTCATGGCTATAGAACAGAGGACTTTTCAAACACATTTGGTACTGTAACATTCTAGACAGCAATATGAGTAGTATTACATATTTAAAGCAATACATGCCCTGACAAGCCTGTATTTTCAACCTGTGCGTGTAAACCTGAATCAAAAATAAACTAGATATATTAAAAAACATGAGACATCTAGTCTGCCAAGGAGCTTTTGTTTCTTTTTTATCCTAGAATGACAATTAACTTGGGTGGGTGAACTCTGACCTGCATTATTTTACATTACCATTTCCTCAGCATTATGACAGCCTGTGATTTTTTTTTTTTTTAATTCCTTGTGCATAAGCACAGGGGAATAACTTTGATGCATTAGATTTTTTTTTCTGAGTTTCCAAGTGGTAAATATAATTAATATTATAGCAAATACATTACCACAAAAAAGCATTGTGTAATGATGTTTATAAAATTATTTAAAGTTCTCAGCTGTATTTCTCTGGTGCAACAAAGCAGTGGCACTGCACTTACAAGCACTGTGTACTGAATTCTCTCAGGCACACAGTGTTTACTAACAGCTCAGATATATATTATTCTCTACCTACAGAAGTTTTGCTTTTATTATCACTTCTGGTCACAGAAATTACCAAGACATCATTAAACCTATGCTGTCTGTAAGTAACAAGGTAAAGCCAATTGTTTGCATATATTTTTAAGCCTATCCAAGCTGATGTACTTTCATAGGTGTCTCATGAAAGACATTAGGGGGGAACAGTAATTATGTATCAGATTCATTAGGTAAAAAAATAAAAAGGGATAAAGTAAAAATTTATGAGTGTGGCACTGTGGCAAAAGAGGCATTCAATTCTGCTTTATTCTTCAAGTTTAAAGTTTCAGTTACCATTAAATAGTTGCTAACAGTGAACACCATTGCTTAACCAAATACAGTCTACATCCCTCTATTCTCTGCAGGCAGAGCTGCAATGGGTCATCACTACATTAGACCACAGCTTTTTTTGCTAGTCTTCCCAGCTAGCCTAAACAGCAGTCAGTGGTATGTAATAGTTATATACATCAGTCAGTCACACCCATCATTACAAATAAGTTCTAGTTTATTTACTGTACAATGTATGTATACAAATTTGTGTTTATTCAATCCCTTATTTCTTAATCTCAAGCACTGTAATGGTTAAGGGCAGGCTGGAAAAAAATTCAATATACATAAAGGGGTTATAAATTTCAAGTCTGTAGTGAGTCTAGTTTAATAGCAAAAGAGGAACATCATGCTCACGCTGTGTACATG